>CAKAKR010065518.1:116957-258778 GCA_916700685.1 Adelosebastes latens
AAGTGGGCATGTCTGTAAAGGGGAGACTCGTGGGTACCCATAGAACCCATTTTCATTCACATATCTTGAGGTCAGAGGTCAAGGGACCCCTTTGAAAATGGCCATGCCTGTTTTTCCTCGCCAAAATTTAGTGCAAATTTGGAGCGTTATTTAGCCTCCTTCATGACAAGCTAGTATGACATGGTTGGTACCAATGGATTCCTTAGGTTTTACTGAGCCCAATATAACCTAAAAATCGCAAGTTGCGTTAATGTGTTAAAGAAATTAGTGGCGTTAAAGCGAATTTGTGTTAACGCGTCATCGCGTCGAATTTGACAGCCCTAGTTCTTAGTATTGTAAGCTTTTTTACACCCTCAACAGTTATGGATTGTTCTGTTTGAGGATAAAAGAACAATTGTAAAAAGGGAAAATGTCAAGCGCACTGACTGAACATGCACACACAGGCCTGAGACGAGCTCTGATCACAATGATTAAAAAAACACCTGTGTGTGTGCACCATGGGCATGTGGGGCCTCACTTATTAAGAGGGATTATGATGTCTGTATCTTTACCAATAAAAGAGAACTTTCCTGCATATCAGCTTTGCTTTTACAGTAGGAGGTGAAAACCTTGAAGCTCAATGTTTCAAAACCTCTCAGATCTCAAGCAGACACAGACACAACACCGACTTCACAGAGCCTTGTTTCCTATGCTTTGTGCTTCTATGTGAGGTTTTCTTTCAACTGGGTCAGTAGCAAGTAGACAAATCCGATTTTTCATAATCTTATGTAACCCAGAGCCCTAGGTGGCTGTGCTGTGCATGTGTTAAGCTTGTCAAATACAGATTGATCACAGAGCTTAAACCTTACCCAAAGCTAACACTGATAACCAACAATCAAAGTATTTCTACTTTTTTCATCATGCTAGGACTGAACAGCTTCCAAAATGCAGCGGTTTTGGAAGAACTTCTGGTAATAATAAAATCAATAGGAGTTCATAATTCACTCTCTAAAAGATAGACCATCCAGTCTGTGAAAGTTGTATCATTTAATCCACATCTATTATTCTTTCAAAAGAGCCTATAATCTGTTGTAGTCTTGTGCTATCTGTAATTCTATAACAGCAGGAGGTGAAGAAAACTCAAATCCATTTTCTGACAATGTTTCCTATATTGCAGGTCAAAAGAGCATGCGGGTCACGAGTCTGCTAATTTGCCAGGGGCTGTTATGGGTTGGCACTGCCCAAGGCTTAATTATCACTCTTCCAGTTCCCAAACTGGAGGGCATCCCCAAAATAACAGGTATGGATCCGTCGGGGGCGGCTGACTGTGATTGAACAGCCTCTTGAGAGTTTTTTTTCTTCCTTCATGATAGAAAATGGCTCTGCACTGCCCATTATTGAGGTCACACTTCACATTTGTCTTGTGGCTCTGGGAATCAGTGGAAATATTACCAAGCGGGCAACACACAAATCATACAGTATATATATATTGTTGCAGGGTAATTTAAAAACTGCCTGCCAGCATTTTGTTAATTATGCCGAGTGAATGAGGTCGTTAGTTTCCCACTTGCACAAACCTTACTTCATGACCCTCTTATTCCAAGCTAGTTTATTGAATACTATGTAAACACACCAAAAACTTTAGCTACCATTGTTACTGTTACAACTGCATAATTATAATGAATAAATACAGTTAACTGCGGTTCAAGTCATAATAACCTTCTTTAAGTGTAACTTACAATAACTTGACCTTAGCCCTGTATAGGAGCAGTTTATTGTCCCTCTGGACGACATTTAAATATTCTGTCTTCCCTCCTACAGGAAAGGGAATGATCTCTCTAAATGCCCATTGTGGGCCCGTGGACTTCCTGGTAGCCACCGCCAGCCCTCTGCCTCCCGAACTGCTGAAGAGGGACTCTGTCGGGGATGGCCCGGACTCTGCCTTTGGAGGCGAGGACCGCAGCGACACCTCCTCTCAGGAATCCCTGCAACAGTCCTACCAGGGAGAGGGGAGAGGCAAAGGACGCGGCGTCCTGCTGCAGTACAAGCTGCGCTCTACGTCGGGGCTGCCCGGACGGCCGTTGACGGCGCTGGGCGACGAGGCGTCGGACTCCTCCCTGGAGTCTCTGGAGCACAGCGTGGAAGATGGATCTATCTACGAGCTCAGCGATGACCCAGAAATGTGGGTCAGGGGACGTCCTTGCGAGAGGGACGGGGGACGCAGGGACAGGGTGATTTCTGCGGCGGTTATCTCTGGAGGCAAGGGCTTCCGTAGACTGAAGGAAGGAGCAGCAGCAGGTACTAGGACAAGCGGGGAGGGTTTAGAGAATATGCTTATGGTATGGCAGCTCCCGCTGACAGTGTGATATGGAAAATATATGGCGAGGCGATAGATGTCTATCCAGCTTAGCCTTGAATCAACCGTTCCGTAAATTCAAGGGATTTGAATAAATATGTATGATGGGAAGGCGTTGCCACCGTTACGGAGTTTGACATGCTATGATTTGGAATAAGGATACTAAGACATGTTGTTTACCAGAGGTACTTTCAGCTCATAGGATGCTTTGAATGTTCAGGATTGTGCGTCATCATCTTCCCAGCAGCGGCAGAGGCCGCCACAGATTAGTTCCATTTGATCTGGTTCCTCTTCCCGCCTTCGTTAAGATTGACAATTCCTCAATTTAACATCATCATTGCGGGCGTGCTCTCTGCCACGTTTGTTTTATGCGAAGGACTTCTGTGTGAGCACCCGTGGACAGCTCGCCTTTGAGAGGCAGCCTTTGTTGAATCTGCCATGCTCTGCAGAGTTAGCGACGGACATCTTTTATCTGATCCTGTGGGAGAGATCCCATCTGTTTGGAGCTGAAAGCTGGGGACTTCCACCGCATCACAAAGCACATTAGCATCACTTTATTAGCTTCGCCAACCTCTCTCTCATCCCATACAATGTGAATGTACGATACCTTCTATTGTGTCTCGAAATTGAATCTGTGCTCTCTTTAAAGAAAAGGATTTAATTTGTCCTGTTTTGTTGCAGCTGTTGCAGAAATGATTTACGGAAAATGAGTTGCTTCCAAGAGCTCACTATGCCTGTATCGAGGAGGGTCACGGTAGCACAGACTGGCTGCAAAACAACTGATTTTGGAAAACAAAAGTTAGACGAGTCAGAAATGTTATTGTTCTACATTACAGAATCAATATTTGCACTGTAGAAATCCTGTAATTACTGCAGATTTATTTGAGGAAAAGGAACTTCTTGGTGCCACATTTCCGCGTATTATCTAGCCCAAGCATTATAAATGCCAGATATCTGTTTCATTATTCACTGTCATCCATCAGCTAGATGAAACAAATGCGCACACAGGGTTGTTACACAGCCCACATCAGCTGGAAACCCCAGTTACACATCAAAAGCAAAACTCTATAAACGAATGATGAAATAAAAAGGATGCAGCCATCCAGACTGCTATCAGCTATGTGTGAACCCACCTAAAAGAGACACCAATGAGCATGTTTACATGCATAAAGATGGTGTTTTACAATACATAGCATAGGTCTGTATTAACATTAACAGGCACTGATGTATATTATCTCTGATATTAGCCAGGACACTAAGTCATGTAAACCCACTTCTTTTCATGCTAATATTTGGTAAATATTTGGAGTTTTAATGCAAACATTAATATTTTATGATCAAGATATCACGTAAACAAGTTGTCATGCCTGTTGGGTGGAAACCTCACATCTCCATTTGTGGTGATTATCGTGTTTTCAGATCAGTTGTAAGATTACATGGTCTTTTTTTTAACCTGATAGGCTTATGGAACCAATTTAAACACATTTAATGATATAAAACTTACTGCTGTCAATCGATTAAAATATTTAATCACAATTAATCACACATTTTTCATCTGTTCAAAATGTACCTTAAAGGGAGATTTGTCAAGTATTTGATACTCTTATCAACATGGGAGTGTGTAAATATGCTGCTTTATGCAAATGTATGTATATATTTATTATTGGAAATCAATTATCAACACAAAACAATGACAAATATTGTCCAGAAACCCTCACAGGTACGGCATTTAGCATAAAAAAAATATGCTCAAGTATATCTTGAGGTCAGAGGTTCAGAGACCCCTTTGAACATGGCCATTCCAGTTTTTCCTCGCCAAAATTTAACGAGTTTGGAGTTAAAGTTTGGAGCGTTATATAGCCTCTTTCGCGACAAGCCAGTATGACATGGTCGGTACCGATGGATTCCTTAGGTTTTGAGCCCCCTACAACCTCAAAATCACAAGTTATGTCAATGTGTTAAAGAAATTAGTGGCATTAAAACAAATTTGCGTTAACGTCTTATTATGCGTTAACTCTGACAGCCCTAATAAAAATGCATTATTAGGCTCTGTACAAGCGCTTCCCTTTTTTTTTTACTTATAGAGTATGTTGAATTGGAGCTGGTACAAGAATCGGTACTGTTGTTGTACAATATTGTGAAATGTTTGCTTCATATCTTCTTGATAAAAAAATGTATGGTAGCATTTGCAGGTTTATAAACATGGACTGTTGACATCGGCATGTACCTTACAGAAAAACCTAATAAGTACATACTTTACAGTGCATTGTGTTATATGTTTCACAGTGCATTGAATGTGTAGGTGGAGGCCATGCAAGTAGCCGAGGATTCTCAATAAACCGATCGACGGTGAAGGTTATGGTATATCATTTTTCTCCAACTCCATTTTATCTCTACTTAGCCCGTCCGCCACACATGGAATCTCATCTTATGCTTTCATCACAGATGAAGCGTAAAGTTCATGTTTTGTATGTCCCTGAGGCACATGGAGGTTTATTTCCCCCTTTCTTCTCCTCACAACTGACTGCTTCAAACGCATCCTGCTGTCAGCCAGAGTCATTTAGAAAAAAAATATATATATGATGATGTAAACTGTCCTTGGATGCTGTCATCGAAATGTAAATCTCAATGTCACGTCAGAAATGTATACTGTTAATTCATATAAGATTCAATGCTGCTGGAGCCACGACACCCTAATGGTCACTATAGAGGTTGTTTAACCAGAGGATGAGTTTCACAAGCTTATCCGCTATCAACTGAGATTTAATCTCAAAAGTCCAGTATAGTGGCATTTGATCGACTTTGACTCATGCATTTCATTTGCTTACACTACATGTGTACAGGTATTATCCATGCACTGAATATTAATACTTATGAATGACGTACTGTACTACTAATTAAACCTGCATTTCCTTTTTGTAAAGAGGACTCTGTAACAGTGTTGATGTTTTAGATGAGACTGAATAAGGCACAGTTTATGCAATTTACGCTCTTGTGGTGTTAAAGGTTCTATATACGGGATTCAGAGCATTAATATAGCGGCAAACAACTATTTGCTATGTAAAGATATAGAGGAGTAATGTCTACCTGAGCAGAGGATGAAGTCACTCTCCCTCAGTGTGTGTTGTAATCTGAACTTCTCTGTGCTTTGTTTCCATAGTCCCCCCCCCACCCCTGGTAAACACTGTTATCTCTGTCAGCACTGTTGACGTTGCTTGCATTGTTAGCGGTATTAGCATCGTCAGCTGTGAACCGCTGGCTCGAACAGCCGTTGCCATGTTGAGAGCCGTGCAGAGGCAACAGAAATGCTCTGAATTCCGTATTTAGCACCTTTAAAGGAGAAGTCCCGTTTATTATTTTTTAGATTTGGCCATCAGTTATGGTAATACGTACTTCACAAGTTAATTGCTGAGATCTGCGAACATGGTGACATCACAAAAAAGCAGTCTGGTACTGAGATCTGCGAACATGGTGACATCACTAAAAAGAAGTCTGGTGAGATAAGAACACAAACAGTCACATGATCGTACAGGTTTTAAACAAACGCCTAGGATAGCCAGACTTATTTGGACGAAAAAACAGGAAAACTAAAAAAATGTTAAGCTAGTCTGTTGTAAACATTCGTCACAGTTTGCAGACCAACTTCCCAAGCTCAACCTTTCAGCTACTACAGTTTTCACGTATATTGAGGCATTATTACTGACATGATGGATGCATTGACCTTTAGTTTTACCAACAACCTGTGTGATATCTGACTGCTCGCTTCTTGACCCGTCAGACTTTGTTGTAGTGATATCTCACAGATTACTGGTGAGTACAAAATTACAATAACTGATTGAAATGATGGCCAAACCTACAAAAGTAAGGTTACAAAAGACAAGTCATTAACCAGAATTAAAGATACACTTATTGCCGTCACAGTCATGTGGAAACAGTGCTCATTTGGTACGGTACTTGTAAAATGTTACATGTCTAAACGTTCTAACAAGCTTATGCTAAATTAAAAACATGTTTAAACTTGAGTTTGATCTTCTTCTATATGATTTCGGTCGATGTTGTCAGTAGTTCATCTGCAGCATTATTATGTTAATGATGTTACTACTTCTCTATGACTCAGCAACAGAAAATCCTGTCTTTGATGTATCATTTGGATTATCTTCTCATTTTTTTGGTGTTTGGTTATTTAAATTACAATAAGTTTACCTCTACGTCTGCTGGAAGCCAGTGCTTAAAAAAACCCACAAATCTTTTTGTTGAGTAAAAGTAGGAATACAGAGACTGGATAGTAAAAAAAAATATTGCCTGTTAATGTTAATTTTATGCTGAGCGGTGTTCCATCTCCAATACACTACCCTCTAGACATCACATTATGGGTCACGTAGTCCAGTTTATTTCTTGTTGCTTTCTCAAGAGCATTGTTAGCTTAAAGGGATAGTTCGGATGTTTTTCAAGTGGGGTTGTATGAGGTACTTATCCATAGTAGGTGTATTACCTACAGTAGATGATGGTCGACACGACCCCAGTTTGGAAAAACAGACAGGAGTACCCGCACAGGAGAAAGCAATGTACTGCTGTGGACGGGGCCAGCAGCAAAACATATCCATTGTATCCATCTATGCTCTCTTCAGAGCCACCAGACCTCATTGAAAAAAACAGTATGGATAAGTTTCACTTTCACTATAGTTCCCCGTCAGAAAATATTCTAATTACCCCCTACAACCCCACTTCAAAACACCCAAAATATCCCTTCAAAGTCAAAAGGAACACTCATTTAGTTAGAAAAAATGATAACCCTTTTTGTTAAGATACAAGAGCAACAACAGAATTAGGTGGAAAAAGTAGCTTAAATTTGACATTTCTTGTCAATTATAGGCAATCTGCAGTTTGACTGCAGTATTTGAGTCGTCAAGGTCGACTCCATCTGCGTTCTTTTATGGGTTTTTCAAATAAACAGCCACTCAGCCATTAGCAAAAGAGCAGTGACGTAGGTTACCAAAGTAGGCTAATCAAGTTTATGAATAATGTGAATACTAGCACTAGCTCATTCAAAGTTAGCTGTGCTAAGTTTGGAAACAACTGAAAGTGTTAGGTCAGATTTTTTTAAGTGGGGTTGTATGTATATTACATTATAGTTACTGTTTTTGTGAATGTAGTCTGGTGGCTTTGAAGAGTTCCCAGTCGGAAAGGGCTGTCTGACGTTGAGGTAAAGCAGCTGTGGACGGGGGCAGCAGAAAAAAGTTTTTTAGCAAACTAAAAGAAAGGACCACCTACACTAAATAAATCAATATCAGTTTAAGTGTACAATATATTCAGAATATTTTCACCGCTTTACCTTGCCATCAGACAGCCCTTTCCAATGGGGAACTGAAGCCGTTATATCGCTCTCTTCACAGCCACCAGACTCCATCGACAAAAACAGTCATTTTACCTCTCAGAACACAGGAGTTGCTGGTCTACCACTACATCGATCCATTAGTTAGTTTGTTTGTGTGACGTTTGGATCCAAACTAACGTGGCGTCCACAGCAGTACATTGCTTAGCTTCTGTGCCGGTACTCCTGTCTGCTTCTCCAAACTGGGAGCATGTTGACTGCCATGTAAGTTACTGTAGGTAATACACTGACGATAAGGACGTATATATAATGTATATGTAGCAGCGTCATCATGCAGAAACCTACGTCAGGTCATGTAGGAAAACATTTTTAGAAGGGCTAGGGAAAAAAAGATTTTGACACTAAAACATACGTACTTTGACCAAAATGTTAATGCTCTAATTTGAATACATGAGAAAAACCTCTGGGAAGCTACAGAATGATATAAAAACCTAAAAATAATAATAATAATAATGGACCCGCCCTTTAAATGATCACCACTGGGACTTGATTTTGTCACATCCTTTATACCTCTTCACCTTCATCCTACAGTGGCTTACTGTATGTTGTCGCTGGCACAGTACACTTCAGGGAGACCAGCGGGATTGTTACAAGCGAGCTCAAACTGCAGGTGAAAACACACTGGGGAACCCCTGCCATCCACCTCTTCCACCCCTCCTCCCCTTACTCTCTCTGTCGCTGTGTTTCTCTATCCCTCCTCTCTTTCAACACGTGTCGAAGAAGTCCGCACGGAATACAAATCCACTATCCATCATAGTAGGAAATGAAGCGGTGTGCTATTTCCTCATGACCAATCATCAGGTCAATGTGTGCCGTTCCCCTTTGACCTGAAAGTTACATTAATAGCCTCCTCCTACTGACTCCACATGGAGCAGTCAGGACACATAAAGCCCCCCCCCTTTGGTGCTGACAATGTCAGATAGAGGGGCACAGGGCGGGTGGAGTGGACCACATCCACTGAAATCAGCCTCAGCAGTAGGAAATTAGCAGGAAAAGGTCGATGTGAAATAACAAACAAACATAGATGATAAGGCATAATCAGTCAGATGGAGACTGAGGTGTGTATATCAACATTTAGTTAATTACTGCACATGACTAAACTGATCCCAACCAGCGGAGGCTTTCAAACATACATTTAAATCAACTTGAGGCTTCATATGAAAAAACGTTACATAACTACAAACAAGCACAGATGTTTGTTTTTTGTCATTCAGTTCGATATGCATAATACAAAACAAAATGGGCGTCAGAAAAAAAGATGCATTCTCTGCCATTATTATGCCTCCTCGTCCTCTGTGGATGTGTATAATCTAGGCTTTGTTTACTTGTACTCTTTTCAGTTTCGCCGCAAGCTCTCATTTACCCCAAACTTTTTGGCTCGTAGATGTTATCCTGGGAGCGCCCAATATGCAAACCGGCATCCGGCAACACAATAAGGATCACACACACCAGTACATGAAGCTCCTGAAAGGGTCCATAAAACTCTGGAGAGAATTGAGAATGTAACACCGATCTGATGAAGCGGTGCTTGTACCTGGGTCGGCGTTAGAACACATCCTCACCGAGAGAAGCAAAAAATGAGAGGCCGGAATGCTGCGCAAGCGTTTTACCGCCGAGACTCAAAGAGTATGTGTGCTATTTGTGGTGGGACTTCAGCAAAAAAAACTCTTTTTTCTGAACCTTTCTATAGATATTTTCTGCCAATTAACCCTGCTTCAGGAGAGATTTGCCTATCTCGAGCCCCAGCTTTGCGCCTGTGCAGCTCGCGGCGTCACTCTCCCTGCGTCTCAGGTATAATTTGCATGCCTCGGTCAAGGCTAAACTGAAGCGGATGAAGCGTCGCGGTTTTGAAGGTCTCCCTGCTTTATCTGCCGACTCCCTAAAAAGCCGGGCATATTTGCATTGCTTTTCATTTCCGCAGGCTTGGCAGCGCGGATGATAAAGGAGGAAGAGCACACTGTACAAACCCTTGCTTAACAAAAGGAAAGCAGCGGCTAATGATTTGCATACGGAGAATGCGAGGATAAGGCCCACACAGGGCCGCCTCGGGAGCTATTATCGGCCTCCATCAGCGCTCGGAGCTGATGCCTGTCAACATCCAGTGCTCAGCCCTACAGAGGGGGTCACATCTCCGTGTCAGATGTAGCTGTCTCCCCTGGCACAGTTGGTCTCACGTGAACCAAAAAAAAATACTTCAATAGAGGATACTAAACTCCCATAATGCCTGCTCACATTGCTTTTCTTTTTCTCAGTGCCGCTCACAGATATGTTTTATTTACTACCTTTTAATCATGCAAAAGATTAATGAAAATTTGATCATTGTACATTATTCAACTTGTCCCCCTAGGAGAGGGGTCTGCTTTATGGCATGACACCGTGCCTGTATTGAATAGTTATCATCTCCCACAATATTTATCCCCTTTGTCCATCTATTTGTACAGAGGTGCTGAAAAATAAATGTAGTGTTCCGTAACTGTGGCATCTCTGTAATGCTTTCTTATTACGTGGCTTCCTTTGGCTATGACATTATCATTTTTTCTGCAGTCTGTAAAATCATAATAGGCGGAGTGCAGCTGAGGAGTTTTATAGGCAATTTCCTCAAAACACATTTATGTAATGTCTCCGAGCCGATACTCCTATCCTCCACTCTTATTTACTGTTTAATGTATAAACATGCCGGTTTTACATGCTCTGCACTTCCTTCTGTCCTACAGTGTTTTATTTTCTGAGACTGTTTGGGCCTTTGAAGGGTGACCTTCAATTCATATATCTATTGCTATAACTCTCTGCCACTATCTCAGCGGGACCTCTGCGGAGAAGATAAAAATTTCTTTTTTATGTTTCGCAGTGAATCAAGTCACTTTGTGCCAACATTTCTCCCGACTATTCAAACAAAATGAGAATGTTAGCATTCAGGTCCAGGCTTTCTTTCTCCTTTTTGCATCCTTGTTGAATTTGGATGGCAGCCAGATAACATTTCAGAGGTAAATAACTGCGGTGAATGTGGCTTTAACCTGGCTGCATTTCACCGGAGGATCAGAATATGACTCAAAACCGTTTTCGGCATCTGAAACAACAACATCTCATCTCGGCTTTCTCCTTCTGTCTGTTTGACACGCTGATGCAATACTTGCGTCACCTGCAGCCGAGGACTCACAGGAATGCTGAGCAATGTTCATTTCGAGCTCTGTTGTTTTAATGATAGCCTCTCCAACCAAGTTTTCAGTGTTTTTTGACTCGCAGCAGTTTGGTCCAGTTAAGTCTTTTTTCCCCGCTCTCACTCCTTACTTTTCTGACTTGCTCTCTTTCTCCAACACCTCCCTCTCCATCCCTCTTTCTTTCCTGCCTCTCCTCCCTCCCGGGGGAAGAAATGTACAGTACCGTTTAGTGCTGTTTTCCTCTGCATGACAGATGGAGACTATTAAAACACATTTTCATTGTATTATGGTAAATAACGCAGCCACGTTTTGTAAAAATATGACCGTTCCCAAGACAGTGCTGAGATGCAAGAGGAAGTCGTATAACCCTCTTGTCGTGAGTTTACTATGCATGTGGAGTGTAGTGTACTATAATGTGTGACTTAGTTACAGATGGTTTTCACTGAGCTGCAGCGTCTTGATTGTTGTTTGATTGCGCGTGTCAGTCCAGAGTGAAGTGTAAAAAAATAGCCTCAACACCAGCTTATCAAGCCTGATTTCCAATCTTACAAAAACGGAGTGTGACTGAGTAATGGACTGACAACCACACACACACACACACGGAGCAGTTAAGATATTTAGTTTTTCAAAAGGTATAGTAAATCGATATCAGTGGTGGTGGGTATGATATTTATTCAAAATGCACTCACTCTCTTGATAAAAAAGAGGAGAGGAGGTTTGGCTTTGCAGGAAGCCTGGCAGCTTAGACGCTGCCTGTTTTATAGGGTGGACATTCACAGTAACCAACGATGACAGCTTCTATTTTTATACCCCTCACTCCTCTGAGAGAGATCCTGAAATCCAACATTGTCACAGCAGTCGGCTGGCACAGGCAGAATTTGTGTTTAAAATGATAGGATAGGAATAACTCTGTAAATGGCCAGATGTTAGGAGGGGATGTTACACGTTGTTTAGTGCCAACAAGCGTGAAGTCAATAACCAAACGTGTTCTCTATCAGCTGAGGCGAAGTGGATGGAATTTTCTAGGACATATGTATGTGCTGGGGACGCAGTCGACCGTGTTCATTAAACATGTTGCATCCTGGTCACACAATAATGCGCAAGGCAAAAGTGCATAATAAGAACGGTGTTCTTGCTTTTGGCATGTCATTTTCACGCCATGCAGTCTGTACTGACTGCAGTGTAAATGCATCCACGTGAATATGTTGAGCTCAGAGCTAGTGAAATAGAATAAAAAGTGAGAAAGACGGCTTATGGCAGGCAGGAGGGGGTTGGATGGGTCCAACAAAACACAGGACTTTCGACCAGGACACCGGTGTTTTGTTTAGTAAGTTACGTTAGTGACGTTTGTCTTGTTTTTTAGTGATGTTTGTCACGTGTTTTCCGTAGTTGTGTTCATTGATTTACGTATTTTACGTAGTTTATGTACTTATTTCAAGCCCAATGAAGGTTTTCCTAAACCTAAGTAAGTGATTTTGTTGCCTAAACCAACTGTGGATGTTTGCATGGCGTACAAATGACAAGCACACACAGGCTAAAATACGTCCTCATGACATGCGGAATGTCTGTGTAATGTCGTGCTATTTATAGACCTTCTCATGAGACCGGGTTGATCTAGAACATACGTTCTGGGGACATAGTTGACCATGTTCATTAAACATGTTGTAGCCCGGTCGCATGAAAAGGCGTGTGAATGACAAGATAATGCGCAAGGCAAAAGCGTGAACGCAGGTCTTGCTTTTGGTGTTTCATTTTCATGTAGTCTGTACTGACTGATAGATGGGTCCAACAAACACAGGACTTTCTACCAGGAGACAGTGTTTTGTTTTGTAAGTGGCGTTTGTCATGTGTTTTCCATACTTATGTTACGTTCTTTCTGTACGTATTCACTTAGTTTACATATTCATTTTAAGCCCAACCATGACGTTTCCTAAACCTAACTAAGTGGATTTGTTCCTCCCTTCTGCTAGGCCACTGCTTCTTCATATACGCGTGTAATATTCACACCTCGGCGAGGCAAAACGTGACAATGACGGCACATTTCCACCAGATATGGTGATGGACGGCGTCTCAACGCTTTCTATTCATTTCCTTTGGAAAGCAGGAGAAGCAGTTGTCCAGAGCATAATGGGAGTGTTGTGGCAAGTTGGAGATGTTCTACATTTGCATAAAGTTGAAAAATCTCAACTTTATGTAGCGTGACATTCTATCCTCTGGTGGACAGGCGGGTTTGAAATGAACAATTCTCTTTAAAATCTGGTTCAATAAGTGCAAATTCTGAAACACTGATTAGATGTTGTGGATGGGGACCGTCTAAAAATATCTTCCTCTAAAATGAAAATAAAAGCACTATTGGACATGTTTTGCAAAGTTTTACCATGTGCGTCCTGTGAAGAGATAAGCTAATGGCATCTATCAGGTCAGTCAGGTCAGCCAGCGGAGGTGTGGTACAAATTCCCTCCCACTCTTTCTCACCTCTGAACTCCGCAGCCATTGTACTCGATGAATGCTTGGAAGAGAAGGTCACGCTCTGAATACACAAGCAAAAATTCAGTCGGTGCTCTGAATTCATGAGCAGTCAACTGTACTTTAGTTTGTTGCCAAACTAAACTGCTCGTACAGTAATGCCAGTTTACAGACATGACCTTCATTTGGACACTTTGCATAACGGGATAGGTATAAAAATCAGTCAGACCAGCTGTTAGCAAAATACATATCGGCCGTTGTTTTTTCATTTTTGCTTAACACAATAAACACAATGAGCGAGCATATCTGACGAACATTATTTGATAGCCTTGTTTTGAGACAGATGGGACTGGCTGCTTCTTGCTTGGGGTAGTTGTCATAGCCTACATCAAAATGGACCATGCAGACAAATAAACCAGTGGTTATTGAAGCGATTATGTTGCTGTCACAGTCTGAAGTGTTTACGTATTTGCCAGACTCTGTGTTTTTTTTGTCTCATCACTAATACAGGATTACCCCGTTGGCATGTGTAGCAAGTTTAACTAAACAGTTTACTGTGCTAGTGCCTTAGAATTACTACACAGCTTCAGGGATTCCAGCTCATTCAAGAATATAGGTGGCAAAATAGAATAAACTCGACGCCCTGAGGGACTTTTATTGTGGTATCAACAAACCAGGTGGCAGAAGGAGGAAGGTAATCTTACACAGTATAAATGCCGGTGAAAGAATGTGTATACACTTCAAATTGGTTGATGTGTGTCTGAGGTTTAATGCTCAGATGAAAAGCTCAGCGAGAGGCTGTCAGGCACAGTTAAAGCACGTCAAAAACATTACTTAAGGCTCTCCGTGGACAGGGAGCCAGTACTGTAGATGGGAAATACACATGCTGAACAAGCTTGAGTGAGAACAACATCTATATTCTCCATCAGTCACTATGAAAGTTGAAATATTTTTCTGTGAGAGTTAGCGTTAAAAAGGATGGCTTAATTTTGAGCATTTTTGGTAGAAATTAGGATAGTGTGTGTGTTGTTTATAAAGTA
Organism: Adelosebastes latens; assembly: GCA_916700685.1. Lineage (NCBI taxonomy): Eukaryota > Metazoa > Chordata > Actinopteri > Perciformes > Sebastidae > Adelosebastes > Adelosebastes latens. The sequence continues at coordinate 131,349 of CAKAKR010065518.1, forward strand.
ACAACAATAGCAAAATGCACATTTAGGCGCGCTGTTCACATGTCGCGTCTGAAAAGCTTGGAAAACGTGACGCTTTCATCCTTTTATCCATGTGCTTGGGAGGTTGCGCTCTTGTCACGCCTGCCGTTAGTCATGGTACGTGTCCACAGGGGCGTTTTGTATCGCGAGGGATCACCTCACATCCCAGCATTGGGCGCTTTGATGGGCTGCCAAGGCACTAGGACGAATTGGACGAAAGCTTTCCCTCGTGGGCTACTGCTCCTTTCAAACCGGAACCAACATCGTTGGGAAACTTTCTTCTCTTATATCACGAAAATAATTCACCGAAATGTGTTTCTGAATACATTTTGTGCGATGAAATAAGCCATGCAGTTGCTGAATCTCTCTTTATTTTAGATAGACAACAGTTAGTTTAAAAGTTTCTCGGGAGTTTCCAGAGGCAGCGAGTCACCCTGGATGCCCATGATTTGCATAAAGTAGCCTAGACCTCAACTTTATGCAAATGAGGAGCAGCCAACGTGGCGCCCTTGTCTCTTGCATCGCGCCGCCACGCTACCAGAATGCATTGCACGGCTGCGAATGAATGGGAAGCGTGGACAGGACGGAGGCTGTGGACATGTACCATAGGCAACCAAAACCTGCACGTTGCGATGACGATGATGAAGTTGCAGTAATTTACAAGTAAAAGCATCACTGACTAAACTAAACAAAGATAAATGCATTTCCAGCACCGTAAAATAACTTGACTGCTCGATTTCTCTGTCAGCATGTGAACATTGTCATCATCAGTTAGTATTTAGCTCAAGACACTCAGCAGTGGACCTCTTAATGTGAACTGAAATCACATTTCCCGTTTTTTAGGCAAAAATAATATGTTTTTTAAAAGTATTGTCAATAATTTTGTATTACTAAAAACAAAGAAAAAAAGGAAATGCTTCTTTTCCTCTCAGACGACTGGAGGGGCGTGTACGTGTCCGTGTTAGATTGACGGCAGCTGGCAGGCTGTCTGAGTGTCGGTAAACAATGTTACCCTGTAGCAGACATGTCATGGACAGACAGCATGCTGTTAGTGTTCTCTTTATACATCCATGTTAGTGATAATGAAGAGTGAGAACCACACCAGCACCTAACTGGACCACAGTGACATTTGCAGGTATGTTTTCATGCTGTTTAATGTGCTGCAGCTGAGCTCATTAGCTAAATAGCCTGCAAAGTGTTGCTAATGTTTGTTTGGTGGCTCGTTCAACTTGGTGCAGGACAAGATGTGTCTTCATGTTTGTGAGATAAAAAATAAACTTAAAGGGGAACTACGCCCATTTTCAGAATTCATACAAGTTATTCCTATGGTCTAAGACAGTTAAAAAAATATTAGTAAAGTTGACCAACCAAGAGGAGGTAACGTACACTAACTATAGTCCGTACGCTGAAGATGTTCTGTACAGATGACCTTTTTTTGCTGAATAAATACTTCCAATGTCGTGCATAAAAATTATATGTGTGTCATCTTCAGTTCCCTCTATCATTACCAAGCAAGTGACCTCCACGCCATTTGTTCCTGTGATTATTATGGTATCACAAGTTGTTAAATATATTACCGTTTGTTGAATAAATGCTTTGAAATGGGCATTTTTTAACATCAATTGTGCCGCACTGAGTGCTTGGCATTGCAGCAGCAACTCTGTCAACTCAGACACTGTTTGCACGTAATCTTGTGCCCAATATTGATGTTTCAGCAGTGTTATTTAATAGAAAAGTCAATAAAGTTAACATTTATTACATCGATCTAATAAATTTATCATTTAAAATTTTCTTTATTTCCGTTGAAATCTTGTTATGCTCTCTGTACTGTACACCATTAAGCTTAATGATCTCCGTACACAGGCGGAGGCGTTACTTTTCCACACTTTTCTTAAAAAAATATTGGTGCAAAAGACCAAATCTACCAAAGTGTAGACTGTCTAAAGGATATTCCCCCGGAGAATGCATGGCGCTGAAGGGCGGAAAGTGTACAGAACACCGTTAGTGTTGCCCATCGCAGGTGTAGGTCTACTAGTGTGATGATGTTCAAGCTGACTTGTTATGATGTTGTTGTTGTTACCGATTCTTATTTCTTGTTGTGTCGTTGTAGCTGCGATTTTGTTTGCTTGTTGGGCGTCTTGATTAGAATGTTATGCTGGCCATATTTGGTAGGAGGATGAGAGGTAGTCATCATTGTATTGTTTTGTTTTCTATCGCTGTTGTGATGATTATGCGTGTTCATTGATGCAGTGCTGTTGAGTCTGTGCTGCTGAGACTGTGCTATTTTTACTGTGTGATTTCATGTTGTCTTTATGTTTTATGTCACGCTTTATGTTGCAAAGCCAATTACCCTGCAGGGACAAATAAAATTTAACTTGACTTGACTTGTGCAAAGATGTTATAGATAACACTGAGAGCACCCAGGTTAATCCAGCGGTTCGGGTGGGCCAGGTCATATAAATGAACATTTCTGATTAATAGCGGATGGGTGAAATAACACATCATCAATGAGGAAAAGCAGTAAAACAATGACTTACAAGATTTCTTAAAAATAATCACTGCAGGCTATGTGTGGGAATGAGCCTCGTGCTTGCGTGATGTGTCACTAGAAGCCTGTCAGTCCAATGAGGGGTGAGCGAAGTGTAGCAGTCCGTCGCCCATACCGGGATCCAGTCCAGAGTGAACAGAGTCAAACCGTCCTGCTGTGGGTCTAACCCAGACAGCTGCCACCACTAATCCGCTAGTTAATCGATCACGGATGGCGTGGTTCTCTCGAACAAATAAAAAAGTAAAATTAAAAAAATGCTAAAATGGGTCCCAAATATACTTGGGCGGTCGTTAATATACCTGGGCAGCCCGCCTAAGTAAAGTCTTCATAGCCTACTCCAGTGTTATATGTCATCACACTTACATGTAACAGGGACCGGTAGAGGTGGAGTTTCCATGCGGGTGGGGGTCTCTAAATGGAGAAAGTAATTCCTTCAGGTGTGTGGCGGGGTGATGATTTATGCGTACATGCGGATTCGGGTGACATCAAAGCTGATCCACGCATCTCTACGACAACACAGTCTTACGGCAGTTCGTAAAAATAGTCACGAAATTTAATCAATTTGATTCGTGTACATAGGCACGAATTTCCCTTTCTTTTGTTACACTCAGAACAACTTTAACAACGTATTTTTTGTCCTTTTACCTCCAAATGTCCAGCAACACGTGACGCACCTGTCAATTTCCGCTCCAGTCTTTTAAAAATAAAACTACTTAGTAAGGTTTAGGAATAGATCGACTTGGTTATGCTTAGGCAACAAAACTACTTAGTCAGGTTAAGGAAAAGATCGCGGTTTGGGTTAAAGTAACTCTGGAATTCGTGTAACTTAAGTACGGAAGTTATGTGACAAATAAATCAACTTGGACTTCTGGTTTCACATGGGACATGAACACCGGTCTCCTTCTATGCTGTAGCAGACACAAAACAATAGCAATTTAACTTCAGTTGAACTAAGGTCCTCTCCATCATACGGTTTAATGGGACAAGCACTTAACTGTTCCTATTTATGATGAAATGAGATGCATCATCTTCACCGGTCAGTTCTTCTTCATTAAGTTGCAGATATGATTTCAGGTGGAATGTGTTTATTGGCTGCCGTATTTCTCGTTTCCTTGCATCCAACATCCATATTCACACTGAAACTGCCTCTAAATAAGATATTTACACATATCTACCATTTAGCCCAACTGTTACCATGAGGTCAGTGCAATTTAGCTCTCTGTCTTCACAGTGGGACCCACAAATTATTAACTGGTGGATAAGGCTACCTTGTGCCCAAGCAAAAGGAAATAGGCTATTACCCTACAGGCGGTTCTGTCTCAAAGACCTCTGGTTTACTAGAAGCAATATTTTACGTCAGATATCTTATCACATACTCACTGCAGGCTGCAGACCTTTAACATTAATAGCCCCTGAAGTGTGAATTCACCCCGAAAAGAAAGCCTTTCTTTTTTGTGCTTTTGTACTGTAATTACAACAAAGAATCTATGACTAAGAAAACCTAGAAACGTCATTGCACTCTGTGTCGCAAGTAGAAGCTATTCTTGATCATAGTTGCCTGTGTCAACCAGTAAAGTGTCAGAACACATACTGTATGAGGCTAATGTGCACATTACGCATCACTTAAATGGTCATTATTACAATAATATGCTTGACCTTTAATTATGCCATGCAAAGAGTGTCAAACTCTTTATCTGCTGTTAGTCACAGTGGAAGGAAAGTGAATGTAACGGTGCTGTTTGATGGCTTTAAAGGGTGCACACTGGTGTTGAAAAAAAAAATGTGTAGTGATAAATTCTGTGCTTTACTTCTGAAGCTGTTGTGTCTGTTTGCATTTTATTGATAAACCATTGCAGTCGTTTTATGCTTTAAAATATGTAGTGTTTTCCTCACACATCTAAGGTATGACAACATAATAGAGCTGCTGTACATTTCTTTATATAACTAGAATTACTTCAGCTTATAGGTTAAGAACAAACTATTGTTCAGGGCTGCAACAACTAATCGATTAAAATCGATTATAAAAATGGTTGGCTACTAATTTCACCATGGATTAGGTGGGTCTATGTTATGATACACGGCATGCACTGTGGCAACGTCTCTTGACGTAGTGGCAGTAAACCAGCCGATGCCGCGGCTAGTGGAGCTCACTTGATGAATTACTGGAAATGATGCTGAAATAAAAAGTGGTGGAGGCAGAGACTAATACAGCTGAGAAAAACATAGAGGCAAATGTACGATTACAGGTTCTAATTTAAAAACATAAAAAAAATGCCTTATGTCTGTTTTCTCTCCGTTCTGTGATGGATCAATGTAGTACAACGTTAGCTTTATCAAGCATTAGCTTTAAAACGGCATTACCAGGGGCCCGGCTATATTGTTTGGTATTTCTGTCTGTTACGTTTGTTTTTAAATTAACCTGTAATTGTGAGTTTGTCTGTCAAAATGGACACAAATCAGCCGGAGACAGCAGATTTAGCTAACGCCAATTCGCTGAAATTAGAGAGACACTGGAGTAACATCAGTCTAAAGTGAAGCCATTTCATTTCTTCACCACAGAAACTCACTTTAGCAATATCTAAACAATTATAATAATAATAATAATAATAATAATAATAATAATAATAATAATAATAAGATAAGAAGAAGAAGAAGAAGAAGAAGAAGAAGAAACATTATTTTTAGAGCAATTTTCATTCAAAACATGTAGCTCAAAAGGCTTTACAAAAAAAAAAAACACATTTAAACAAGTGCAAATAGACAATACAAAAACAGTAAATGCTAAAATATAAGTAAAATAAGAGAATATATATATATAATAAATAGTGCATGGCAGCATTTCATTTATAGTAGTAAAAACATTTTTTAAATAACTTTGTTTTTCAAGATGTGAGGTGAAGAGAACATTTTGTTTTTTGAATAAAATGCTGAAAAAAATAATCGATTAATGAAAGTAATAAAAGACAGATTAATCGATGATCAAAATAGTCCTTATTTGCAGCCCTATTATTGTTACTGTTTTCAAGAGAAACCTCAGTTAAAAGCGTTTGCAATAACCTTGTCATAATCTTTCTTTCAATCTAAATATTGATTAAGTCATCAGTAAACAAATTAGAAATACAATTTCAAGGCCATTACCTCACAGAAATCTTACATTGATCACACACATTCACAGCACAGACACAAAACAAATACAACTGGAAGTTTGACATAATAATGCACTGACTAAAATCTATTATACAAATCTGCATTACCATCTTTAAAAAAATATATATATTTAAAAGGCTCTGCTGGCCCAATATGACCACCTCAATCTCTCAGTAACTTATTCCCAATAGTCTATAGTATACCCTCTGGATGTATAATAACAACTTCTTATTATACATCCATGACTATACCCACACAGACTCATCACCTCACCAGCTATGGAGCTGTCAGTGGACCTGTATTCCTGCACTACCCTGTATAACCATGATATGCATTATTGCAGAAACATGATTGCAGGGCTGCACTTATCTTGCGCTGTCTGTCAGCGTAGGTTTTTGCACACTATTCCACTTTCCAGCCCCAGGAATTATGTCCATGTTCTACAATCTTCCTAATCTGTTTCTCATTTTGCTCAATATCACGGTAAACTGTCTGGTTGACTACACACCAACCACACCTCGCTCTGCAGCCGTGATCACTCTATATTCCAAGCTGTCTCAGCATGTACTGTGAAGTGACTGTTCGGAGGATGATATATATATAGTTCTGCCAACTGTATGTGCCTTGCGTTGTTCCTTTCACTAAGAAGATGTGTTGTCCATGTCATGTGTTAGCATGTCAGTTTATTTACAGTACAGTTCCCTGCAACTGTGATACCACATCCAACATCTAAACAGGGTGACAGAGCCTACAGTAAAAAATGGATGCTTTTTGATAATTCGCAGTATCCTAAAAAGGCAAATGTACGTAATAATAAAATATACTGGAATCTTCACAGCAGGTACTGTAACCTTGTAGTATCAAAGTGCCAGATGATACATCACTTTGTTCTTTGCGTTTTCTGAAGCTTCTGAGGTGAAATCGGTTGCAAGATTTATCTGTTATTTTGTATTTTCTCTTCATCTCAAGGTTCAGGCTCAATATGTGCTAATAACTCTTGATTGACCTTGCCTTGCACTATAGGATCTTATAATTTTTAAGTGATTGCTATCCGACTCAACACAAACAGTATTTCTGCCTCTCCCACGAAAGATATCTGCATACATGGAGAATTGATTTCCATGCCTCATCACATAACCATGTTACATTATCAACACAATGCTCGCGTGTCCTTGATCTGTTCGGTAATTAAAAACATGGTAGGCCAATACATTAGGGTCATCTCTGATTAATCTCTGTATAGGCTATGCATAGCAAGTAAGTAAGAAGTAAATATGTTAGGGGTAGTGTTAGGGCTGCACAATTAATTGAATATTAATCGCGATCACTATTTTGGTTTCCCACAATTAACTGAGCATGATTGATCGGGATATAAACTCCGCTGCAGATCAAATCAAGCGCTTCCTAATGTTTATCGAGATGTTTTGGCTTCACTTTTGGGGAGCTATCATGCTGCTGCGCGTGCACCCTGCAGGGGCAGCCTGTGAAAAACCTTCCTGAATGTTGCGGCTGCAGTCCAGAGTAAAAGAGTAATATAGACTACTGTATATTACTTGTTTTGCCCGTCTGCTCTCTGTTGTATACAACAGGAAATGCACTGAATTCAGGAGAAGAAGAATCTTATTTCGATGCAAAGATTTGTACATTAACAGGAATGTAGCACAACATGGAAGTGAAAGCAATCCTCTGTTAATTTAAATTTAAAATGAGAAAATGCAATAAACATATTTTGTCCCTAAAATCAATAAATACTCCTGATAAATAATCGTGATTTCAATATTGATCAAAATAATTTCGATTATCATTTGGGCCATAATCGTGCAGCCCTAGGTAGTGTGCAGTGAGCTGGTCATTGTTGTGAGTGTGGTGCGTCACCCTGAAGGGGTTTATTGTATGTCACAACAATGATCTGCTGGCTGTACATTATCCCACTTATTACTCAGTTTCTTACTTAAGAAATCAATAATTTTACACAAAAACTGTCCGCCAGAGTCCGACATTAAAAATTGTGTCCACAGCAACGGCCTGTCATAAAGGAAAAATCAATATCAGTTTAAATGTACGCTATATAATATTTTCCCCGTCAGAAAGCGCTGTCTGACAGCAAGATAAAGTGGTGAAAATATTCTAAATATAGCGTACATTTGAAATTATATTGATTTTTTTAGGTGAGCCTTTTTTTTTAAGGTGGCCCCGTCCACAGCAGTACATTGCTTTTCCTCCCGTGTTGGTACTCCTGTCTGCTTCTTCAAACTGGGGTCGTGCTGACCTTCATCTACTGTACGTAATACACTGACTATGAATAAGAACCTCATACAACCCCACTTCAAAACATCTGAACTATCCCTTTAACTCAGTGGTGGTTGGCCTTAGTGTCTAAGTGTTTTGAGTTATGATAAATAGCTATAAGTGATGGTTGTGAATATTCAGGTCTCTAGTTTCACAGTGGTAGAGTAGTGCGAACATATTATTGTGATGTTAGAAATGACATACAATAATCCCGCATGAACTCACTGTACAGAACTCAAACCTATCAGACATGTTCTAAGTCACTTTAAATATATTATAGGAATATTAATATAGGAGTAAAATATATATGTGAACTCTGTATGTTTCAGTACTTGCTAATCTTGCTTTTGTTCTTTATGCAGTCCCACTGAATAATATAGAACACATCTCAGGCTGACTTATTGAATTATGTCAGGCATTATCATGAAAAGTGTACCAGTGTTCCATTCTACGCTTGTATAAGGAGGATAAATCAACTTTCTCATACAAACTGCAATAATGTGTGTGGAAACCCGAATCGGGAGACAAATGGTAACGCAGCATGGCACGCTGAATCCAACATTTTCAAAGAAGACAAACTTGGCTGCATATGTGAAATATCACCATAAACAATTGCTGATAAAAGCATCGCTTGAATTAATTTTTTTCCCCCTGAGACTTTTTAAAAATACTTTCACCCTAAAGTTTAGCTATAAAAGGTAAGCAGCTGACACTCAATACCCTAATGGCACATTAGACAGTAGGCGGATTTGAATTTCATGGCAGAACGTAGCTTTTTTTGTTTGCACCTGTTCTGAAACTGTGCGAGCAATCAAAGCATATTCAAACATCCTTTTGATATATGAAATGGCTCCGAGGACTTGGGAGTTGGTTCCCATAGGCAGATTGAAGCACCTTTGAGCCCTAATGATGTAAACTGGTGGGAAAGAGTACAGTCTGCACTCCGCAGTGGCATCAAGACTTAATTGCTCTTTCAACGAGGCTGCATGGAAAGCTGTTCTCCTGCTCCAGGACTTAATGAGAGAGCTACCAATATGCTGCAGACAACTCACCTCTTCATGTGTTACGGTGATGATAATTAGAAATCACTTGGGTGCGTACTGGTTTGGAGTAGGCCCAAATCAAACCAACAGATCAACGTCTGTTTGTGGTTATAGTGGTTCCAGCAGTGAAGCATGAAGAGAGGAGAGCCTGTGGTGAAGTAGGCAAAACATCAATTGCGCTCGCTTCCACAACATATGTACATATAGTGTACGCTTGCATGCACCTGTGCACCACTGATGGTTTTCTCTGAATCTTTTTCTTATACCCTACTACCCTCTATCCACAGACACATACATACTGGCAACATTTGTGCACAATATCGACAAGCTGGCAGCCACACTTAATCCACACTGAGCACATGAGACAGGAACAATATGGTAGTTTTACTGTTAGTACTTTAAACTTTTTATTTTTCAAACCATGATCTTTTTCTAACCTCAAACAGGTAGTTTTGTTGCCTAAACCCAACCAATCATTTCACAATGTTAACCACGCAGCATTGTGCATTCCTGAAAGCGTGATACGAGGCTGATATGAAACGTGTTTATGAAACTTTTTTTTGGTTCAGAGATGTCGACATTCAACGCATTCCGTGGTTTGTAGAAACATACGATGCCAAAAAAATTTCTGGCAACTGGATTGATAAATGACCACATAATATAGTGCTACCGGAATGAGTCCTAAAACCCAGAAATGAGTCAGCATTTTAGCACATCCGGTTCCCTCATCTGGAAGTCAATGGGTTTTTAGATAGATACCTGAAATAAGGTCTGTGATTAAGAAAAGCTGAAGCGATTTTGTTTTATGATTTAAAATATGTCAGTTAATACACAAAACTTTCAACCAGGAAACCGGTGTTCGTGGCCCATGTGAAACAAAAAAAACGTTGACTCTTTTTGTCATGTCAAGTCGTTAGTCACATGACTCATTAGTATTGCCAGTCGCGTGCGACTCACGTGAGTTATTAGTGAGTGAAGTTAACGTTGACCATGACTGTTTCCTAAACCTAAGTGGTTTTGTTGCCTAAACCTAACTTCCTGTGAAAACAGAAGTTTATTTTGAAAGGACACTATGCATGTAAAAAGCATATATTGACACGCCGTCCCTGACACGTCCAAGAGTAACATAACAGGTGAAACCCGTGCGTCGGTCTCCGATAGCGAGAGGCACTGACCATGTGGCGGTATTTGACGAGTTGGGAGTGAGAACGTGTTGCTCTGCATGCAGGGGGTTTTTTTTTCAAAGAAAAACTGACTTTTTCCTTTCCTGATTTATTTTTAGCTTCCAAACACACTCGTCTGCAAATGTTACATAAGGTTAAGGCGAATGAAGACTTACAAAAAGCACCTCTGTCGACTTTTGCTCTTCGCTGTAAAGCACAGTGATTACATTGACTGTATGAATAGGATTAAGAAGCTGTAATCTACAGAGCTACAAGAAGCAGTACAGTTTCTGTAGTTTGAAAATAATGTAATATAAAGTTTAATAGAGGTTTAATGGGGAATTGATTTGACCGGCTTTTTAGATGTAATTGATTGACAGAGGATACTCACTGCATTGTTATTGTGATTCTTTTATGTTGTGTGCTTTTGTCTTGCACCCATCACCACCTGAGCGACTGCCACTGGCTTATGTTTGAGGCCAGCAGCTGAGATAATTGGGCATCACAGTAACTCGTGGTTGGTAGACCATGATCCAAAGCCACCAGTGCAATTTCCCTGTCACATTGAGATCACATCATCAGTGAATGAAATTTCATTATGTTTTGATCTGATCACTCGGAGAACGACTAAATTAGAAACAAAGCATCCCCCGATCATTTATCCTTCAGAACGTCGAGCAGTTACAGCGGAGGTGTTAACATTGAAGTGTGTTCCTCTCTCAGCTCTCTGCAGATTGGTATGAACCCTCTCCATCTGACGATGTACTGTCAAAATACAGTCACTTCACTGATGTGCTTTGTGGATTTACACTCGAGAATTTATCACCTGACTAGCTAGCTTTGCATTATTCATTGAGCAGGGAGAGTGAGACCGCAATCTGAATGCAGACAGCGTTGTATTCACAGTCAGAGCCATACAGTATGACAGCATTGTCTTCACAACGCCCTTGTTAAAACTGCGCTTTGGGTAACAGGAGGCAAAGACAGCCCGTAGCCTCATTACAGTCCTTGCTGCATTTGTTGAACACTAACAGCGGAGAAAAATGTGAACTGTCAAATTAATGCCCTTTGCAACAGATTCTCCTTCGTTTACAACAAGTTAACACCCTTTGGGTCAATAAAAACATGATCCGTTGCAATGAGTAAGTAAACAGTAATATCTGCACACTGACTCCAAACTAGATTTTTCTTGAGTCAAAATATTTCCAATTAGTTACTACACCATATATCTGAGGAGGGCCACAAGAGTGTGTATTTCAAACAAAGGAAAAAAGAAGGAACTTTACTGTTTTAAACAACTCTGGAGGCTATTCGTGTTTACAGAGTTGATGTGGTGCACCTGAATGCACCATTGAGTCCCTGACGGTGGCTACATGCTTTACCGTACAAAACGATGTGTTGAGATCATGAGATCTCTGAAGTGTAGATGGCGTGACCGCAGTGCAATACCGTGATGGAGAGTCTTCAAAGACGCACCAAAACGTCTTGTTATCTCTCTGTGCCGGATTCCGAGGGAGATCTGCATCCATTCCTTCCACATCCGTGTCAGTCTGCATATGACGTGCAAGGTGACAGACAATCAGAGAGCCTGTTACATCCCAGGTGGCTTATTTGCATTGTTTCAGCTCGTTTTACAATTTCAAGGCCCAAAGTGTCATGGAAAGGCTAAATGCAGAAGCTAAATGGAGAAGCTAAATGAATAGCTAATACATTTAGCAAAAGCAGCAGGGAAATGCAAATTGGAAAAGAAGTTCGCCTTTTAAAACCTGTATACTTAATTCAATTTGTGAACCAAGTTATTTATTTCTCTGCATTCTGAAATAGATTTTTAAATTCCATTATTTATTTATGAATTCATTAAACCTGCAGTAGGCAGAATATTTTTGGCATCATTGGGCAGGAATTCCATAATAACCTTTCAGCATATTGTAATTCAAGTGTTCTGAGAGAAAACTAGACTTTTGCACCTCCTCATGACTCCGTTTTTAGGATTTAAAAAATCTATCTTTGGCCAATCACAGGTCATTTCAGAGAGAGATCGTTCCCATTGGCTGTTCATTCAACGGAGGCAGCTGTCAATCACTCAATACTCCGATCAAATAGTCAAACTAGGCAGCGCTGATCAAATAGGCATCAATATTCTGTTTCTAGTTTTACCTTATTCTGTTACCTAGTTTTAGTGTACTATTAGTTATTAATCGATGAAATGCTTTATTACTATTTCTGTGACTATCGTGGTCCTCCATATATATCCGATGCACTGTATAGTCACAGTTGATGGGATCGAAGATGGAGTTGAATGCCATTAAAACTGCTCAGGACAGCTTTTATGTCTGAGCAGAGGTCTAATCAACCAGAATAACTGAAAACACCTGTGTGTGTGTGTGTGTGTGTGTGTGTGTGCAGGGTATTCAATCAGGTGTGGTAACTTATCTATACTTAATGCTATACTTAAACGTAATGCTCTCCCCCTCTTTGGAAGGTAAATGCTGCTGGGTGTGTCTGCAGGGCTGATCACTGAGTGGGAGCACCTGGGCTCAGTCCTCCCAGCCACTATAAAAGCTGCCACCTCAGGCCCCTTTGCAGAAACTCGGGTCACGTGTTATGTTTGGTTTCTTTAGCACACTGTCCCCCATCAACATCATCACGTCTAACACAGATATAATGCCTTCATGTGGATTCACAATTTGACTAAAATGCTTGATCAAAAGCATGTTTTTCTCTGAAGATTTGGTGATATTTTGAGCTAATTCATCCTTTCAAGGTTTTCAGAAGTGTGCGATGTCTTCACATGCCTTTCACATTTTTTTTTTTTACATATTCTAATGATGAAGGTTTTATCTTTTTTACAATACAAAAAACAAAAGCAGACAAATAGACATGTAAAAATTGAACAATCCATTAGAGGCCTTGAAAGGACACATCATGCTCATTTCCAGCTTCATAGTTGTATTTTGGGATTCTACTATAACATATTTACTTTATACTTTAATGTTCAAAAAACACTTTATTTTTCTCACACTGTCTCCTGAAAAAGCCCAGTCTGCTCTGATTTGCTTGCGAGGAAAAATACGTTGCACCTTTGCAAAGGTAGTTCTCAAGCTGTGGGTGATATACTTTAATGAGCCTACATGTGACATAGGAAGGGGAGACAAATCTGAATGGCTTGTTGAATCGCATTTTCTGATCCAGGCAGCCCACAAAAAGCTTGCTGGATTGTTTTATTTCAGCCCAGTCGCACAGCAGTTTGTGAAATAGTCACAAAATTGAAAATATTGATTTGTGTACATAGAAACAAATTTCAAATTAATTTATTGTTTATTTTTGGTATCAAACGCTGATGTCCGTGACATAGCACCGGTATTTGACGCCCTGGGAATAAGAACGGGCAGTTTTTTCATGATATGTCCCCTTTAAGGTACATAATTTGGAAATGCTACTAGCCTACAGTATACACGCTCTCCTGCTCTGATATTCATCAACAGCACACTGAGAAACAGATCCTAATCATATCCTATACAAATTAAAGCTATGAGACAGGACAAGTCATCAAGTTTTATCAGCAGTGACAGTGTGTGCAACGAGTGTCTGAATAACTGGCTCGTTATACCTTTCCAATCTTCCCAGGGGATTCAAGGCTTTAGACCTGTATACATCAATGAAGTATCAGCGGTCTGGAGCAGTCTTGTTAAAATATAATTGGCTCTTCTTGTAAGCTCTATTCATACACTTACTCATACCACCACAGTCCCAGCTGCCCTCCCAGAATGCCTGACACACTAACCTTTTCATAGTTGTCTCTAAATGGCAAAAGATCAAAAAATTGAAGAAGTCACTGAGCAATCTATGTCTGGGTCTGATATTCCTGTACCAAATAGATGCCTGGAGCCAACAAATCCCTCTTATGCCATGATATATTCAGAACAGTTAAGACCTGAGGTGTAATATGTCTCTCTAGAATAGAACCAATTGGCTATTGTAAGTGCTGTATTTAATTACAAGGAAACTACTCCAAACCCATTTCACTGTAACTGAAAATAAAGGTGATGGACCCAGTGGACCAGTTATGTTTGTAATGAATAACTGTCAAAGACTCACCTTAGGGAAATATGGGCGGTCAATTTATTATGGCAAACAGTTTTTGATGTTTTGTTCCTTTTTGTTTGACAGCACTTTGTAATTGTTGAGGAAAGTGCTATTACAGGACTGTCAAGAATATAGTCGTGTCCAAGTAAATTCCAAAATAGGCTAAACGGGGACGGCTCGAGACGAATAGAGCAGAGCTAAGACTAAGCAAAATGGGCAATACAAAGTTTGTTTCTCATGTGTTGTAAATGCAAAAGACAACCCTTAAGGGATGGCTTAAGAATAGTTGATAATGCAGATCTACTGTATTTGCGAACATGCTGATTCATGCTCTTGAACATCCAACTAATCAATGCTTATAGAAATGAATGTGTCAGCGCACAGGCACAGTCACGGTTCTGCAGGTGCAATCCCTTAAATTGTCTTCTCTAATACTAATCATTAACATCATCATGAGGATAAATCGGCATAACCGTAAAGCCATACAGGGAAAGAAGCCGTGTTCTGTATCTGGTCGATATCAGTTGAAAAAGACAAGCTGACGACTGTTTCAAGAACACCCATAGTTTCAGTCAAGCTAAGAGAAGATCAGCAGATTGTTCTCTTCTGTTGTTGGATCATTATGACAGCTGTGGTCCCAGGCTGTTCGTGGCAAGGCTGACTGACAGGTCGGGCGCCGTGGAGCTGACAGGCTTAGCACGTCCATTGGCAGATACAGATGTCACATGCACCACAGGTCCATCTTGCAGCTGGGAATGGAGAACAGGACGGTCATCACCAGAGGGCCGGGGGAGACGCAGGGCAGCCTCACAAAAAAGGTACAGACTACTCAGTGACTTGAAAAGGCGGAACAGTCAACCTCTTCTGAGTCACCAAGTGGGCCATAATTCAATCAAACACACAGGGCCCCATTTAAAGCCTCTGTAGCGCATGGTCTAAAGTGCATTTAGGGCGTGTCCAACTCAACTTTTGCTAGTTAAACGGTGCACAATCTGGGCGGCAAGTATGGCGCGAGGGGCAAAGGGGTTGTATTTTGTCTCTTAAAGCTGAAGTAGGCAAAATTGGAGCAAATATGATAAAAAAAGTTATTTTTATAACACGGTCGCTATATCGTGACAGTAGTACATGAAACAGGTAACCTGAGAAAATCATGTGCCTCTGTGTCCTCCGGTGCTCCTAACGGCATCTGCAAGATTTCACAGACCGGAGGAAAACAAGCAGTAAGAGCTGATCTGAGGTCTGCTGTCCAGCTGCTGTCTATGAGAGCCGGCTGTCAATCACTCGCGAACTCCGATCAAACGGTCAAACTAAGCCGCGCTGATCAAATATGAATCAATATTATGTTACGTTAATGTCTATTTCTCCCCTCAAATGTTTTCAGAATCATCTTGTAGTTCACGGTTTAGCTGTAAAATTAGAAAGTTTGTGACACCGACGCCATTGTGAAATCTGGTGAAGGAACGCCAAGTTCCGGTCTCATGACCGGAGCACAGCCAATAGGAACGCTCTCTCTCTGAAATGACCTGTGATTGGCCAAAGTCTCCTGTCACGGGCTAGATTTTTTAAAGCCTGAAAACAGAGCCATGAGGAGGTGCAGAAGTCTAGTTATCTCCATTAAAGGGCATTCACAAGAATGCAACAAATGAAGTATTTGATGCTCAGAATTTCTGTTGTGAACAGGGCTATGTAGGCGCATCTTAATATCTGAATAATGCGGCCTTTGAATTGCAGGAAAATATTGCACCTTTTAACTTAGGATCAGGTTTTTCTTGCTCAATGGCGCAATCACTTTCTGCTGCCTCACAATAGCAATGTTCCAACAATGCGCCTGACCACACCTCATTTTAAGACCAACACGCCCATGGGTGCACAGATGGGCAAAAGTACTTAAACAACGCGGGCGCTGGGCGTAAAAATTACAACTGCGTTGGTCTGTAACTAGCTACAGTGCCTGCCTGGGCCTAGGCAAGATTTTAGCTGGTGCCCCCTCAGTGTTATTTTTGTGCATACAGGGTTGACATAGCCTCTCAACCTGCTTATAATATAGCTACCATATTAAACTTGATTTTGAGACTACTGGTAGGCCTATTTCTAGCATAAATAACTAAAAGCAAAATATAGAACCATAGGTCATATTTTATATTTATATCTTAAAATTGGAATTATCCTCCTCCTCAGTACTTACCCTACTTTTAACCCTCTGACAATGATGGTGGATTATCTGACTGGCACTAACATTACTGTCTTTTGAAGGCTGTTGTGCGTTTCAGTTTCTTAAGAAAGTGGACATACAGGTATCATATGAATCTTGAGATTGTGATGAATCCGTTGATACCAAACATGTCATGCTAGCTTACTGGAAAATGGGGTAAATATCGCTCCAAATTTGAGCTGTCTTTACTGCGTGGTCCATGACACCACAGTGGCAAACAGAAGTGTTATGGCCAGGTTGTTTGTGCCGCCTCCGGCACTTGGTGCCCTACGAAAAGTGCGTGTGCCTAGCGGCGACGCTGACTACCAATGTGCTAGCTTTTTTGTCGCTTTGTGCCGGGTGTAAGATAGGGTCCACAAAGCTTTAACTGGCATGCTGATGAAAATCATGTTACATACGTTGCATGCTAAACAAGCACCCACCAGTTTGGTTTCATCTACATGCTGTAACATGCTGTCATACCGACAACGTGTCAATGTTGCAAATGTATAGAGACCTTGATTAAATCCAAGAGTGGGCCAGCAATTATCAGGCGTGTAATGGAGAAGTTGTAAAAGCCGTCTCAGTGTAGCTGACTCGTGCGACCTAATTAGATGTGACAAAGTTCATCATCTCTTGGGGGTAGGATTAAGAACACATTGTGGAATGCAGACCGTTTGGACAAAATCGATTATGACACTAATCCTTGATGAATAATGAATTCGCTCATTTACCAAGAACGCTGCAGGGGGAAGTCCATTGTGTGATGATAAAACGATGCTTGGAGAGGTAAGCTGGAACGGACCATTTACTAATACAAGGTGATGAGAGAGACCTTCTCTGTGATGATAATATGCAGTGGCCTGAGGCACCTGCTTAAGACCTTTTCAACCCACGGGTGAAGAGGCCGATCCAGAAAACCCATTTAACTAAGACAGTGGAATCTGTGTGAAATACCTGATGCCAAACACTCAGTGACACAGGTAAGTTACCCGTTCCTCTGGGAGGATATAAACTCACTTCCCTCAAGCTGCGGTGCTTAAATAATTTAACACATAAAAGACTACGTGAGGGATGTGTTGACTGAAAATCAATTGGATGTCCACAGCCTCATATGTCTCTTTCGCAGCGTTGGCACCAGCACTTCTTTAAAAGGTGCAATAGGTTTTCCCTGCGGGGGCTCTACTCAGAAAGTACTTCAGGAATCCAGTGCATAACAACAGTATACTTCCACACAAAATTTTAAAACATTTCAAAGACACCACCGCATCACTGAAGCTACGCTTTTTTTCGGTTATATCAATCATTAAAATGTTATCCCTCAACAGTGGAAAACAGAGGTAACACAGACACTGTGTCTAGATACAGCAGTGAGTCTTTCCAACAAGAATTTAAATTTCACAAAGCGAGCCCTAAACTTTTGTTTTGTACAGTGTAGGGTAATCCTGCAGGATCGTAATTATGGAATAGTAATTTGTTTGAAAACAATGCTATTTTGGAACTTTACAATCCCCTTAGACTCTGCAACAGACTCATTATAATCCTAAAAGTCATAGAGGCTTTGCAGTCGGGACACAAAACTCCAAGCAAAACAGAAAGAAGTAGCCACACATTCATAACTCCGACACAGTGATGAGGCGCAGGTTTCTGATGAAGACGGGTTGTCTCTCCGAACGAATAGATAAGAAAATTCTCAGTATTTCACATATGAATCTTTCTCTGTCTTATGCTCAGTGGTGGAAGAAGTGTGCACATCTTTTACTTAAAGGAACAGTGTGAAACATTTCAGGGGATCTATCAGCAGAAATGGAATATAATATTCATAACTATGTTTTCATTAATGTTTAATCACCTGAAACTAAGAATCGTTGTGCTTTAGTTAGCTTAGAATGAGCCCTTCATATCTACATAGGGACTGGGTCCTCTTCACGGAGTCCGCCATGTTTCTACAGTAGCCCAGAATGGACAAACCAGGTGAAAGGGGGTGTGTGTGTGCATGTACAAAAGATGGACACCTCATGTCCGAGTCTCCGGCTCAAAATTGTCACAAATGTTGCCATCTGAAAACCATTTAGAGACCAGTTGATACTCTGTGTGTTCGGGTATTAAACCAAGAATTAGACCTGCTTTATTCCACGTCTGGGAAACTGACATGGAATAATGACACGGAAATACTGTAGTCTCTCCTGTTTGTGTTTCCCCCCCACTCTCCTCCTACACTCAACTCCGAAGATTCATGGATACACCAGCTTTTGCTAGATCACTCAATTTGTTATAGCGCCATAGCTGAACTTCTGATTTATGAACAGTCAAGGGTCTACAAGAGGCCATTAACTATGGGGAACATGAAGGAGTGAGATGTATATAAATTAAGGTAAAATCCAAGATTATAACTCTCCGTAATATCTAGGTCCACTGTCAAGAGGGTTATGAGAAATATTCAAGGCTTGAAGGAACCTAAATTGCAGGGTATATTACAAAAAAGTCATTATTTTTGTATGACATTCATAATGTAACCTACATGCAGTATAGTCATTTTGTATTGATGGCAACAACAGAAATTAAGACAGACAGTCAGTCATGCAGCATCCAGTATGTTAATGTACTGTATGTGCACTGATTATGAGTGTGTGTTTTAGAGGGACAGAATGCAAAGCAGGCTTGTGCATGTGTGTGCGGTGCAGCCTGTGAGTGTTTATGAAATACAGCCAGCCTCAACTTCAGTTTGTTGATTTTGATTCAATTCCATGAGTTTGGACAAGAACATTTCTCTTCTGTTTTGCGAAGACACCAAAACTCAGCGAGGCATACTTTCCAGGGCCTCGGAAGTTCCACAACGTCAAAGCGTTGATCCAAGCACTTCCATCTCAACAACGGTTGTAGTAATTTAAATGATTTGACAGGTACATCCTCTCTCTTGACAGAGGCAGGCTATTACAAAGAGTCTGTGATTCACATATGGGCTGAGTTGGGACAGCTTTACCAGGTACTGAAGCACACAGTCCTTTTCATTTAATTTTATTCTCCTGAATCTGCAATTGAAGCCACAATGTAAATTTGATGCATGTGAGAGGACACGCAGACAACAGATGCTTTAACAAAATACGCCGCTTCCTGGTTCTGCCATCTGCTTAATGAAAAAACTTTGTTGACCTAAGGATTCACATACCATATGCAGTTGTCAGGTGAAGAGCTGGCATCTTAAATGTATTAATTGGTGGAGAAATATTGTAGTTCCGGCCAACAACCACCAGAAGGTACTGTCTCTTATGTGTTATCCCCGACTGCAAGATTGGAAACAAAACAAGACTGGCAAAATAGGGAGCCATTTTGTTCTTCGCAACACTAAAGATCACATTGGCTGTCGATGGAACGCGAAACATTTCTAACGATAAACATCATCATATAAAATGTGGGCTTTTGCCCAACATGAAATACATTGAAATTGATGCTTATAAACACATTGTCTCACATCAACAGGCAGTATCTTTCAATGTGTTTGGTGTTTGCAAACAACCCAGTCGCCAGAATACAATGTTGGCATTGTACGTTTCTGCAAATCATGGATACGTTAACGTTAAGACCCAAAAATACTTTTCATATCAACATTTCTATATACATGTATATCAACAACCCGTTCTCACCCCCAGCTTGTCAAATACCACCGTGTGGTAAGTGGCCCTTAGCATCGGAAACCGACGCACAGAGGCACCCTTTAGCAACCGTATGTAATGAGCCGGGCTTTCAACTATCTCAAATGTAAACCCAACCATGACGGTATTTGATGGTTGGAGTAAGTGACGTAGTATTAATAACGTGAGAGTCCGTTCAGGGTGGGCGGGAGAAATGGTGGATGGGTCAAACAAACACAAAACTTTCAACCAGGAGACCGTTGTTTGTGTCCCGTGTGAAACTAAAAGTAACGTTGACTTATTTTGTCATGTCAGTCGTTAGTCACGTATTCACGTTAGTTGTTAGTTACGTGAGTTGTTAGTCAGTGAAATTAACATCAACCATGACCATTTCTTGAACCTAACTAATAGTTTATGTTGCGTAAAACCTAACTTCTTGTGAAAACGGAAGTTTATTTTGAAAGGACACTCTACATGTAACAAGAATATATCGACACACCGTCCCTGGTCCTTCCAAAAGTAACGCAAGAGGTGTAGCCCGTGCACTGGTCTCCGATGCCAAGGGGCACTGACCAAGCTGCGGTATTCGACGAGTTGGGAGTGAGAATGTGTTGGTATATCAATATTACAGTGTTTTAACTGCTCATGGCGCTTTTGCGTTGTGAAACTGCATTCTCAATTACATTTAGGTAACAAAACTACTTGGTGAGGTTTAGTAAAAGATCACGGTTTGGGTTAAAATGAGTATGTTACTTTTGTTTTCACACAGGACACGAACATCGGTCTCATTGGTGAAAGTCCCGTGTTTGACCCATCCATACCTCCTCCCTACTGTATGCGTGGACAGTGATTAAACTTATTTGTGATGTGTCAAAAACAAACGTTGTAAGCCTGTTTATTTCAGTAAGGGAGAAGGAGATATTGCAAGGGAGTGAAAAAACAACAAGTGAGAAGGCCAGTTTACTATTAGTGGTTCAGCTTTTCAGGGGCCTGTACTGGGTGGTGTTTGCAGCATATGACCAATCACGGAGTCCACAGACTTGCAGACAGACAGGCAGAGCGGCACATTTTACAAAGGAAGAGCGAACTATAATATCAGACAGGTACAAAGAAGTTAAACACATAATCCAGACTAAAAGTAACACAGTTGAAGCTGCCAAATGCATGAAGGAGCTGGCAAAAGAAAATAATTGCCGTGTGAATGCGTAAATTAGAAGATTTATTAATTTAATGGAATACTCAAAAGTCAGATATAGTCGTCTAGATGGGACAGTGATATATAAATAGCTTTTAGAAGTGTAATAGATGAATGGATCACACTTCATTATGCCTTTTAGCAACAATGTGGCGTTTATGACTACTTCAACCTTCTTTCAGCTGTGTCCCCGTCTCCGGCGGTGTGAAACGAACTTGAGAGCAAGTAAAAAATTAAATACAATAACATAAGTCAAAGTGGTAAACACCCACAGCATAAATCCAGCTGTCCTTCCTACATTTGTCAGTTTAAACTGTGTTGTTTTTAGCCTGGATTATGACTTGAACTTCTTCGTATTTGTGTAATATTACCATACGATCCGCGCACTGAGCTTTGATCGGTCAGTAGGCGATGCTTTAATACTAGTTGATCTCTTATCTGGAACATAAACTGTTAGCTGTTTAGCATAAGTTACCATAGGTAAGAAGTGATCCACCTTTGCAGGACGGCAAACCCAGGGTTAATCCTGAAGTAACCTCGCTAACCGCAAATCCTGCTTCGAAATACAGGCCTCAGGTAAGCTAGGTTGCCCAGTGGTCAAGAGAAATCATTATCAGCAATGTATAAATCAATACATCATCAATGTACAGCCACATGGGTCAAACTAACTGCAGCCAACTCGCTGACGTGCAGGCCATATGGTTAACTATGTACTTGAGCATGAGGCAGTAAGGGTCAGACAAAAAGAGCATATGTCAGTAGTATCCAGAGTAGCCGACTCTGGAGACCGATTACAGGCTAGCAAAACCTTCCCCATTGCTCCCTGCATGAATGTTATTAAGAGATGCTGTGAATTAGCTATTGCCAGTTTTGACACACTTGGCGGAGAGCTACACTCAGTTTGGAGAGAGGCTTTTCAGCAAGACCAAACATATGAAGTGACAGAGATGACTTCAGATAAAATAGCAGGTATACAGTAACTACATGCATGTGCCATCAGCTTCAGTTGCTGCAGTGTACACTAGAAGTCTAAAGAAACCCTCAGATGATCAGGGTTTTTGAGGCTTCTGGAGCCTGTCAACATATCATTTCCCACTGGCCTCCTTCGTGTTCCCGAGCCGTGGAGTCAAACCGGTGATGTGCTTAGCCAGATGAGTATGTTGAGGAGACGATCTTCAAGCACATCTCTGCCGACAATGAGGGGTCTTGAAGCTCTTTGATATTATTAGCTGAGCAGAGAAACAGGCTGAGTTGTACTCTTGGCTCATTATGCAGATACATTTGCTATCAAAGAAGAGGATTTAGAATTTACAGATAAGGTTAAACATGACGTGCAGTTGACAATGACTCAATCACTCAGCCTTACTGACCTACACCTCCCACGGTACAAAGAGGTCAGCACAATGTCTCAAGAAAAATAATGTGTCAAGGACTACTAGTGAGGCAGACAATAGCTTTAGGCAAAATCTATAGACAGTGTTAAAGGTCAAGGTAGAGCAACACCATTTCCTTCAGCCTAAAGTATGTTCATTGGTCCTGATCACAGTTGAGGGCACACGTACAGACCTCAGTAGCTGCAGTGTGTGTGTCAGCCACTGTTAAAGACTTGGGATGTTTCTCAGGGTGCTTTCACACCTAACCTGTTTGGTTCAGTTAAAACAAACTCAGGTCCGTTTGCACGGTTACTACAGTTCCTTTCGGCTGTTGTGAAAGCTGTCAATCGAACTCTGGTGCGGACGAAACAACCGAACCGAGACCGCCTGAAAAGGTGCGGTTCTGGTGTGGTTCGTTTGTGGTGGAAAAGCAAACGAACCAACCACAGGATTTTATGAAAGCAGATATGTGATTATAGCATAATTTCAAAAGCTAAACTAGCTTACTAATGAATCCATCTGCTGATCATGAAATCTGTTCTGGAAGCGATCTTATTGATCTGTATTTAAGGCCATGTATATAAGCATGTCAGAGCTTGTATTTTCCCTGATTAATAGGTCAAAAACTGTTAAAACTGCTGTGCTAGTATCCAACACCATGTACTTTGTCAGTTGATTAACTCCATTAAAAAGTGTGTCACACAGTACGCCGATCATGCGCATGTCTGCGCACTCCCTGAGACTCTGACTCCCTGTTCGCACCCATCATCTGAGAGCGTTAAAGTGCTGCATAAACTTCTGTCACCGGAATTAGATTTCCCCACGTTGGTCCTGATGATGCAGGATGACAGTCGCCAAAACAGTCCAATCAACGAGTAACCTCTCAGTCCGTGTGAACAGGAACCAGACCAGAACTAAAATGCAACAGTGTATAATTTTTTTCCTTGACCCTTCGGACCAAATGAACTGAACTACAGGTGTGAAAGCATCCTTAGGATTTTGCAGATGCTGTAGTACATCTCTCCAGGGTTTCTTTAGCTGGCTCTTACATGTCATGGTCAAAGCATGCATCAAGCTGCATTGACCAACTGAAAGAGAAAGTGCTTTGCCACTGAACAGTACTGATTTGTCCCTTCCTTTATTGGAAAGACCTATGACAGCAGCCTAGATTGAGATGCGGCCCTCTACTAGCTGTAAGGAGGCAAGAAACATAGCATCCAATACAGTATGCCAGTAGACTGGGAAGTACAGAGAAAAATGACTATTTTAGCAGCCTGGAAACTGGACCTCTTTGCTCTCAAGTGGATAATGATAGAAAAATTCCAGGGGTTACCTGAGCTGGCAAAATAGACCACAATCCCCTGTGTCATCTTAACCAGGGGCATTTGAACATCTCTAGGTTGCCCAGCTAGCTGCATTTGATATTGATGTGTAGTATCGCCCTGGGCAAAGTAACACTGGGGCTGACACTGTATCTGAGCAGCTGTTAGCAGTTGCAGCCCCAGTCAGATGGGAACCACCGGGAGTTTGATGTATCTATCTGTAAATCATCAGGAAGGAAATGGCAACAGGTACAGATTTAGTGAGTTCAGGTATCAAGTAAGGTTAGATGGATATAAGACCTTTTTTGGGATCCGAAGAAAAAGGCCCACCTATAAGAGGGGAACAAAGTTTGATCATTTCTCAACTCAAAGAGTGGCCCAGCGTTGGGAATATTGATGGAGTAATATACCATATCACTATTATGTGCATGCAGGTCAGTGTCAGTGACTCCTACACTAAATCCAGCATGTTTGCAGGAAGTGTGTGATCATTGGTTGCATCAATCAATATATACACATGCAAAAGTCACTGAGACAGAGGTGTTTCTGGGTTGGAATGTGTGAGCCAGAGATGTGTGCTCACCAAGATGCCCCATCTTGGATAAGATAAGAAAACTTTATTGTACATCACATCACATGAGATGGAAATTTGCCTTTGGCATTCTGGCAACATAGTGTAAAACGGACAGTAAGGGCCGCTAAAATACATAAAGTACTAAATACATTTTCAACAGCAGTACATTTTATTATGTCTCTGTTTAGGATGGTCACAGCAGAGGGCACAAATGACTTCTCATACTCATCTTTCTAGTGGGACCATGAGTTTGGAATGATGAGTGAAAGGGGTGGTTGGGGTCTTTATAGACCTGGGTTGCCTTTTTTGGTTACTGTATGTACCGGTTCTCTAAGTTCTAGTGCTGTCTATTTCCAATGATCTTGCTGGCATTGTTAACTACCGGGATCAGAGCTTATTCCTGTGTCTAACTGAGAGGAGATACCAGGAGATGATGGTATAGGTAAGAATATTTTCATTGAGTGACCTGTAGACCATGGTCAGGGTGTGTTTGCTGGCATTGAAGCTCCTCAATTTCCTTGGACAAGCACTTCTCTGAAAGAATTGTTACCAAATCCTTGGAAATAGTTTTGTGATCTGAAGAAGTTACATTCAGATTAGGGCAGAAACTTTAAGAATGAGGTCATACAGTCACCCTCAAAGTGATGGAACAAACAATGTGACAGATTCAACGAGACACTCTACCAAAAATTCATTATGTTACCTTTTGTTTGGAATATAACCATGCCTCTATGATTAGAGCAGTAGCAAGTGTGGATAAGAAACAGGATTGGTTGGTGGTACATTAGGAACACCTACATGAGACTGAAAAGTGAAATCAATGTGGAAGTGCCTTAAACTTGCATTCTTTGTAATAGCCAGCAGGGGGCGACTCCTCTGGTTGTAAAAAGAAGTCTGATTGTATAGAAGTCTATGAGAAAATGACCCTACTCCTCACTTGATGTATTACCTCAGTAAACATTGTAAACATGAGATTATGGTCTGAATTGCTAGTTTCAAGTCTTCTTCAATACAGCGTGATGTTCATTTAGTAAATTATGGTCCCATTTAGAGTAAAATAGACCATAAAGCAGGGTATGCTTTAGGGCGTGGCTACCTTGTGATTGACAGGTCACTACCACGGCGTTGTCCGGTCTGGGATTTGTCCGTGTTTTTGTCTTAGAACTTTAACCCTTTCACAGTGTGTTTTCAGTTCATGAAAGTTAATTGTAACATTTTGGTCGTCTAAAAATTTCATTTTCAGCGTTCAGTGCCACATCCGGTTGTAAAAAAAACAAGATGGTGACAGCCAAAAACCAAGCTGGCGACGGCCAAAATGCCAAACTCGAGGATTCAAAACCGTAGTCCACAAACCAATGGGTGAAGTCACGGTGACTACATCCACTTCTTATATACAGTCTATCAGACATAATACAATGTCCTACTGCAACCCTGTCTCCTGGAAGATACGTTAATATTCAACTAGTTTGGAACAACAAATACATTTGAAGGAAATGTAATGCTGCCTGGATTACATTTGCTATTAACATAATCTGGCAAATTGCAGAAATTATATATATATAATTATTTTATTTATTTTATTATTATATTATATAATAATATTTCATTTGTTTTCTGCTAAAATGTCTGATGTCGCTGTACAATATTTGCTCGTAGTGACTACAGCATTATTAAATATTTTTACTCTAGTGAAAAACAATATACTTAAAGGGACTATTTGTAACTTTTTAAGCGTATAAATGTAGCGGGTCGCCACACATGCGCGTTCGCATATGCAAGCGAGCAAGCGCGAGCCCGACGCTGACTTTCGTTGATTTCACGGCCACAGGTGTTGCTGTTAAGAAGCATTTCTGAAAGTTACAAATAGTCCCTTTAAGTGTATTTTCTAAAAGTGTATTTAGTTTACTTTTTAAATGTTTAAAATAAATATAATTTGTTATGGTCAGAGGGATCATGACAGATCTGGGCTGCAGGTTTTTCTGAGCCTTGCTCACCCGGAGCCAATGGTGGCACCTGTGATCACACTCAGCTGTTGATAACCAGCCTGGCTGGGAGGCTTTATAAGCAGGTTGGCTGCAGAGGGTCAACACCTTCAGTTGGCTCTCTGTGTTTGCATTGTGTTTAGTGATTCTGTGTGTTTTGAGGGGTTTTGATTTTAATGGTGCAAATCATTTTTGGTAGATTTAGTGGGCGGCTGTGGGGAGTTATATTCCCACAGTCAACTTTTAGAACCCAAGGGACCCTTTTATTATTATTTCTGTGTGCAGTTTATTTTTGTTAGTTTCCCAGTAGCGACCCCTGTCATTCAGGTTTTTTTTTAGGAATGTAACAAATTTAAGTTGTGTTAAAGTGAAACCACTTAAATTCTACTTAATATACTAAAAGTTGCACTTAAGGGTACTTTCAACTACCAAAATAGTACACTAGTGTTAAATATATTTAAGGCTGGGGAAAGAGTACTGTGCACTATGTATATGCAACATAAAAGAAAAAACATTGCATCTGAACATAATCCAGGCATTGATTATGTTTGCTATCACAATGTAATTGGGAAAATAATTTGGTATATACTGTATATATATAAACATGATTTCTTGGAGACAGGGCTGCCTACAGTGGGGGCAGGTCAGCCGGTCTACCCCTTTAACACCTTGAATTGATGAGGTCCTTACATTTACAGGGAAGTTGAGTTTCAGGATAACACAGACAGTAGAGCCAGCCAAAGGACTGAGAAGGTCCACAGAGTTAATCTAGTATCATTTTGTTCCTGATCCCAGGCAAGGCCTATGAATAGGAGGCTGGGTCACGGGCGGACATGGGTCTTGGGGTATGGGGTATAACACATGCGCAGTGTAACAGAAGCTGCGGTAGTGCGTTGGGATTGGCTCAATTTCGGCGAGTGCAGGCGAGATTTTACTGCGCATGTGCTCTACCCCCGGAGATATGACGCATGACCCAGCCTCCTTTATATAGGCCTTGATCCCAGGGGAGCAACAGGAAGTGCGTCTAAATTAACACAAGCCTCGTCTCACACAGAGTTAGATCCAGTGTAGACCAGGGGGAAGAAGGAGCGAGAGACGATCAGGGTTCAAAGCCAAAACTCTTGATGTGGTTTGGCGTTAAATACAAAGTCCTTCATGCTCTGATGGAAGCTTTGTGATGAAACGCATCAGCAGATTTGTCAGCTTGTTGATGTTGATCAAGACATGAGGTGACCTATTTCATCACCACTGATGTACTGTCTCAGATGCTGACCACAGTGGGTGATGTATTCTTCAGAAAGGCTGTGAATGACTAAATCCTTTTAATTATATCAATGTCTTTGTAATTTCTGCTTCCAGTGTTTGCTATCAGATCAACAAAATTCTGAGTCATTGCCTCACATGAATTTTCTTTATTAAAGTGTACAAAAGAGTCCTCTGATGTTCGGGATAATACTCCGTTTCATAGGGTAATTATCATTTTGTTCTCAAGTTGTGTTACATTTGCATCATCAGCGATAAAGGTACTATTATCCTCTCGATGCTGCAAAAGAGTGGGTTGTGTGATAACAGGTATTGTCCCTCTTTACCAGCCATTTTTTTCTCTCGAAATGGTGGTTTCTTCTTCTGAATGTCAAAAGACACAACAAAATCCTCACGGTGTTCATGAATGAGCAGAAAACATAATCCTGTACATGTAAATATAAAATGAGGGGGGGATGACAAAGTGGGCCGTTAAAGTGTGATTATTGATTCTGCTGTGTAAGTTGAGAGCTTATAAACACATCATCATCACCTTGGGCGCAAATTAATATTTTCAGCTTTACTCGAGTGGGAAGTCATGCACAACTCACTTAAGATATTGTCTGATGTCAATTACCAATCCACTAACACAATTGTGTGTGTGTGTTTGTGTACAGCAGCCTGAGCCAATAAGCATTAGGCTAAAGCATCAGTTACCACCACAACAGACTTTGGGGTATAAAAGTCTTTACATTTGTTGAACTGCTTTGACCTATAGGTGTAAACCTATCTATAAATGTACCAGCTTAAACAACCTATGAATATTTCACATATTGTAGCATGCAGAGTCACGGAATGAGGCATATGGTTAAATTATGCATCCTTGAGTGGTGAGCTCATTAGCCCCCAGGAGGTCCCTCTAAATAGACCACGGGCCTCATCTAGGCCTCCATTTAGAGACCATAGAAAGAAAATAGCTCCATGCTAATGGTTCACAACCTGATGAAAGCGACCTGATAATGGCACAATAGTCCCATAATGAAATCAAATTAGAGGCCTCTTTCCCATATTGTACTGTCCATTTCTTACTGCGGGCTAAGCATCCGTCCGTAAGTGATTCATAACAGCTCTTTATGAGTCAGCCCCCGAAAGATTGTGTGTAATAAAGACGGCTGAGGAGAAAAGTGTTTGATCACGCATCCGTCCGGTGGCCGTGACAGTCTAATCCAATAACGGCTCCTTAAGGAGGTCACGCTGAAAACTTCGGGCGACTCGCAGGCAACACAGACAAATTATGGACGGTTATTCTCCTTATTCACCATTACAGTTATGACTTCTGTTATAGTGAGGCAGATGTGTCATTCCATAACTGGTAAGAAATGTCATTTCCAGACGCAGCATGACCCGCCTTTGGGGGAGGGCTGCTGACATGAACAATCTGTATGATGTAATAAGCAGCAAGAATCCTCAAGTCTACCCCAATAAATACTCATTGTCGGCTATTGTATAGCAACAACCCCACTGCTTCCTGTTGCTACTGCCAGGGAAGACCACACGTTCCTAACAGAAAGAGACTTGC
This sequence comes from Adelosebastes latens, assembly GCA_916700685.1. Classification (NCBI taxonomy): domain Eukaryota; kingdom Metazoa; phylum Chordata; class Actinopteri; order Perciformes; family Sebastidae; genus Adelosebastes; species Adelosebastes latens. The sequence goes on from CAKAKR010065518.1 coordinate 160,733, forward strand.
ACTCGGTGGATGTGTAGCTGAGTCCCCCTGGGAGCCCCATTACTCGTAACAATGCCACAATCCGTGCGTCTCACTACTCAGACGGCGGACGCCTGGTGTGATATACACCTTCACATTAGCCTCTGACAAGAAAGGCTTGGTTTTGATGAAGTGTAGTTCTTTGGTGACAGCCTCCCCTCTCATGAAGAATATTTACACAGCCACAAGTGGAGGGCTGTAAATAAATTGTCTCGTGGTGAACCACAAAGTCACAAGACCTTTTTTCCTGCGGAGATCAGGGGAGTTGTCCATCTTTTTCTTCTCTGTCCAACAATAATTGCAGCCATGGATCAATTACATTCAATGTCCTGAATTAAAGAAATTGAAGTTTAGCATATTTATGACTTGCTCAGCTTGCAACAAGTGCAGAGTCAAGTTTAATATATAACAAAACAACTCCATGCTGTGTTGCCAAATCTTTTCCAATAAAAGTTTCTACTCCTTGTCAGGTGTCATATCCAACACATTGTTAAGAGATATAAAGGGAGGAACTGATGTGTGTGAGGGCTGCTGTGATGATCATCTTTGGAGAAGATGAGCGAGTAGTGCACGTCGCCATGAGCTTTTTCTCGCAGAATTCTTGTTGCTTTTGTGAAATGACAGTCACAAATGTCACTATAGATTTTTAAATGCTGTTTAATAATGGTGCAAAGTTGCCATGTTTGCAACTTTACAAGAGTTAAGTTACTTCGATGCAATTTTTTGGCATTTTAGGCAGGTCATTCCTGCTCTTTACTGAGCAGTATTTTATTAGCTGTAGATTTGCTCCATATTTATTTCTTTTGTGTGTGTATAGTATTAGTATCAGCTGTGATACGGTGATAATATGCTGAATTGCCTTAAACGTGCATTTTTCTAATAACCAGCAGGGGGCGACTCCTCTGGTTGCAAAAGAAGTCTGATTGTATAGAAGTCTATGAGAAAATGAGCCTACTTCTCCCTTGATTTATTACCTCAGTAAACATTGTAAACATGAGTTTATGTTCTCAATCGCTAGTTTCAAGTGTTCTTCAATACAGCATGATGTTAATTTAGTAAATTATGGTCCCATTTAGAGTCAAATAGACCAAAAAGCAGGGTATGCTTTAGGGCGTGGCTACCTTGTGATTGACAAGTCGCTACCACGGCGTTGTCTGGTCTGGGAGTTGTCCTCGTTTTTGTATTATAACTTTAACCCTTTCACAGTGTGTTTTCAGTTCATGAAAGTTAATTATAACCTTTTTGGTCAGCAAATAATCTTAGTAGTCTTATTCAGTGTTCGGTTGTACTTAGTTTCACCCTCTTGTGTCGCATCCGGTTGCAAAAAACCAAGATGGCAATGGTCAAAATGCCGAACTCGAGGCTTCAAAACGCCAGTCAACAAACCAATGGGTGACTATATCCACTTCTTATACACAGTCTATGCTCCCGTGAGCTCAAATACCAACACTTAGGCAGTGGCCTTCGGTGTCTTGATACCAACACACAAGGCAACCTTTAGGTAACTAACTAACTAACTAATGTAAACCCATCCAGATCATTATTAGACGCTCAAAACAATGGATACAGTATTAAGAGTGAGAAAGTCCACTAAGGGCGGGATGGACACACAACTTTCACTCAGGGGGCCGGCGTACGTGTCCCGTGTGAAACCAAAAGCTGAGTTATTTTAACTGACACGTCCTTAGCTTAAGCTCCATAACAAGCATACTTATTTTGCCAAACCATATGTTTTTTTCCAACCCTAACCAACTAGTTTAGTTGCCTAAACCTAACAACCACTGTTTCACAATGTTAACCACGCACGTACCTCAAGATACTACGCAAAAGACTGCCCCCCCCCGCCTCGCCATCATTATGCTACTGCCCAAGCGGCAAAATATGACAAGTAGGGATGAGATCACATTGCAGAGATATATGGTTGACAAAACAATCTCAAATCAAGGTCCACTTACGCACTTGTTTCAGAGCTTTCGTCCTAAATGTGCTCAGAATATTTGAGGATTTAAACATCTGAAGTTCCATTACAACCGAGCAAACTCCATCTGCAGATTGAACAGTTAAGCTCAATTGATTTATGTGGATATATAATATGCAGTATAAGTAAATAATAAATCCTATACTAGACGATTCTGCCACCTCTCGATTTACGTCCAATGATAGTACAGTAGTCTTTTGTAGCAGAAAGTAAGGATGTGGAGATTAGGGGTGGTGGGTGCACAACCAATTTTCATGCAGGAGATTAGAGTTCCCCTCATATGACAGATCTGCAATTAACTTCCCATTATCATTAACCTAAACCTTGAACTTTCCATAACCTTAACCAATTGTTTTAGTTTGCCCAAGGGTATTTCACAGAATCGTTTAATATTGACAGCCAGGTTGACATACTGTTTGTTCTGATTTTACAGAGCACCGTTGCTGTTTGAGCAATAACTCATGTATGTTTGTATGCTTGTCTGCATATACCTATATGTACAGTATATGACTAATATTGCTGTATTCTTCACAGAAGATATGAAGGCAGTTGACCAACCATGAGATCTGACACGAAGCAGTCAAATGTACTTTTTTTTTTTATCCCAGAGTTTTATGCATAATTTTAACTTGAACCTATAAGAAAATAGACACAAAAATAATTACAGATTATTATTAACAATCTCCTAAAAAAAAAAGCGAAGACAAAAAGCGACAATTATTTTCTGATGTGACCTAGCATATTTCATAGTCCTAGAATTTTTTTTCAATTTTACTGAGACACCGTGCAATTAATATTGTATGACAGCAATTTGAATTCACCCACTGCCACAGCATTCCAATAAAATAAGCTTCATATTGCCAAAACTGTGAGGATTAAAAACCAGGTGCTTGAGGCATTGGGAGTCGACTGCATTACATCTGATCACCACATTGAGAGTGTCTGTGCCAGTTACATATTTTCAGGGCTTCTGGCTCGGTGTGATAAAATATGCAATAGGTGCATGATGCATTATACTGAGTGGCCTCAGTCAGGCACCATGCTATGGAGGATGGAACCTGCCAAAATAAAAAATAAATCAATAAATAATTAAATGACTCAATAAATAAATAAATATGAAATATAATATTAAAAATAAATGTAACCATTAATTAATTGATTTCTGTTCTAATTTGCTTCTTTATTTATCTTTGAATAAATTCCCTTATTTATTTGCTCTTTTGTTTAATTTGACCTATTATTTATTTATGTGTTTAGTTTTATTACTTTTAAAATGCATTTGTTTTTGCATGTGTTTTTTATTTATTTATTTTGTATGTATGCATTTATTTATTAATTTATGCAAGATTTTCCCTTTGCATTTCCCCCCTTATTTACTTCCCCAAACTTATTTATTTCTTTAAGCTTTTCTTGATATATTTCTGCCTTATTATGCAAATGAAGGGGCTGTCACTCAACGTGTGTCATGGGGTCAGAGTGCATAGATGGATTATATGCTAACCAGCTAGCTGCACTCTGGTCTTCATCCCCGGCTCCGTACATCGGGTCATCAGCCTGCTGCTGCTCCCCCTGCTGCTGCTTCGTACCGGCACAGGTGTGCAGATCAACCGTCTGAAGCTAAACTGTTTCGTGGACCGGACCCACTGCCAGTGTCGTCCCTGAGGTTTAGCTCGTTCAGAGTGGGAACCTCCAGGCCGATGCTGCAGGGAAGCGCTTTTAATGGCATACTTATTTATTTTTTTATTTTGGCAGGTTCCGTCCTCCATACCATGCTGTCTGAGTTTACTAAAAAGTCTTAATCCTTTCTGTACTATCCACAACATTTCGGACAGTTGTGTAATCTGTGATTGGTTTTATTTTTCCACAAATAAAGGAAATTAAAGATGTCTCACTGATTGTCCAAAATGGACATCATTATGTTTCTATAGTTCTGATTGTTGAAGATATGTTGGCGAACAGTCGCACAAAAATAAACAAGCTCTAAAATATAACAATCATCCCTGACTTTTGATTTGTCACATTGATAGAGCATGTCAATACGTGTGTGTGTGGAGCAGTAGTGGATTAATTATCACCATCGCTTGCTAACTCTTAATTAATCAGACAGCTATTTTCCTGCAAGGCTTTTTGTTTATTTGCTAGTTTGCTGTAGGCCCTCTGTATCAGAACAATAATTTTAATAGACTGCACCTGAATAGTGTTCAAATGAGGAGATGATAAATGCACGCTGTTGTAAACAACTTCTCTCACTTGCTCTTCTGCTCCCCCAAAAAACATTCCTGGTAATGAAAATGCCCAAACATAACACTCCACTCCCGCTGAAGGAACCTTTATTTTTCAAAGTCCAGATAAGAACAGCGAGGTAGGAGAAATCACTGTAGGCTGGTGGAGTTTACGATGTGATGGGGAAACACGCTGTGTCTGTTTTTTGGGAGTTTGTGCTCGCCACAAAACAGTGGTCCACATTTGCAACGCCTTGACAGAAGTGTTTTGGCAGTTTCACCCTCAAGCGTAAAACACATTTTCATGGCAGGTGGTATTTGGTGATATCAAGGAAAAAAAATAGTTCTTACAGGAGTGGCAAGGGTATTGCATTTTAGTGTCTAGAGTTTATAAATTGAGGGGAATAATTACAGGCCTTACATTAACAGTGATTCACTTTGCTTCTTTGCCAGCAGCTGTTTTTTTTTTTTCTTCCTCTTCTCTCTTTCAGTGGTGCAATGAGTTGTCCCGGATGCCTGTCATGGCTGCAGTTGACAGGGACACTTAAAGTGGTCAACCTGAAAGCACATTCTTAAATGAAACACACTCTCCTCTGTCTGAAAAGTGTCCGCGGTTTGTTTTGCGGCTCACTTAACAGACAGTGATGCTGTCTCGCGCGAAGCAGATCTTCCCGACGCAAGTACAACACAGTTCCTTAATTAAACACAAACTAATGTGCTGACAATCACACACTGTTTACTTCAATCAGGCGAGTTCACTTGTGCTACTGTGCACACTGTAATTAAACTCTGCCTGGACTCACTGTAGAGTAGATTAGGACATCTGTTCATTTATTTCCATTGGTGCAAGAAATATTCATGTGTTAACTGATTAATATAGCATACATAATCAATGTGTAATCATATGTTAGACATTTTGGAGGGGAAATTGACACCGCCATTCATTCTCTCCCTGGTAGCTGATTGATGATGCATCTTCTTGAGAAGAGACAAATGAAATGTTTGGTGACGTTTTCACAGAACATGTATTAGCCTTGTCAGCCTTTTCTCCTAAATATTCCCATACAACAAAACTGCATTGCATTACATTTTGAGGGATACACATTTTGTCGTGGATTACATTTGTTTTTGATGTATCACAAATACGTTTGTAATGATAATTCGCGGATAGGTCAAACAAGCACAGGATCTTCACCCAGGAGGCCGCTGTTCGTGTCCCGTGTGAAATTAAAAGTCAACGATCACTTTTTTAAAGGGGACCTATTATGCTTTTTGTGCTTTTGCCCTTTCCTTTAGTGTGTTATCATCTACTTGCTGCAGCAATCTCACTCACATCTGAATGGAACTAGTTGCATTGTGAGAATCACTTTCTTTTGATTTCTCTAGTGCATTCAACACCATCCAGCCACTGCTACTGAGGGAGAAGCTGCAAGCCATGAGAGTAGACACGTCCACCATCTCCTGGGTTACCGACTACCTGACAGACAGACCACAGTTTGTCAGACTGGGCAGTGTGTTCTGTCTGATATGGTGATTGGTAGCACTGGAGCTCCGCAGGGGGACTGTGCGGTCTCCTTTCCTTTTTACCTTGTACACCACAGACTTTCAATACAACTCCGGGTCATGCCACCTGCAGAAGTTCTCTGATGACTCTGCAGTGGTCGGGTGTATATAAGTGATGGGAGGGAGGAGAAGTACAGAGCAGATGGTAGATGATTTTGTGGAGTGGACTGGGAGAAACCACCTGCTTCTGAATGTGGCCAAGACCAGGGAGATGGTGATCGGCTTCAGAAGGAAGAGTACGGATTCACAACCTCTGCATATTCTGGGAGGGGAGGTCAACGTGGTGGAGGGCTATACGAGTACTTGGGCGTCCACATCGACAACAGACTGAACTGGAAGACCAATACCGAGGCTGTATATAAGAAGGGGATGAGCAGACTCTATTTCCTGAGGAAGCTCAGATCCTTCAACGTGTGCAACAGGATCTTGGAAATCTTCCACCAGTCTGTTGTGACCAGTGTACTGTACTTTGCCGTCGTATGCTGGGGGAGCAGCAGTGGAGCCGGTGACACCAACAGACTTAATAAACTGATTAAGAAGGCCGGCTCCATAGTTGGCTGCAAACCGGACACTTTTGAAGTTGTGGTGGAGAGGAGGACACTGAACAAACTGTTATCCATCATTGATAATCCTGACCACCCTCTCCACCACCTACTGGACAGACAGCGGAGCTCTTTCTCCAATAGACTGATTCAGCTTTGCTGTCACAAGGACCGATACAGGAAATCGTTCCTGCCTAAAGCAATAACTCTCTACAACACCTAACCTCTGTCCAACGGAAAACTCTCAGCTCTATAGTTTCTGTCTCAACTAGACTCCATCCTGTTTTAGTCCTGTAATAATCTTGCACAGCTACATTTGCACATTTACTACCTCAATTATTTTTTATGAAAGAACAAAATACTTTAACTTGCACACTTTGCTAATGTATATAGTAGGTTATTCTGTTTATAATTTAGATTTTTTTTATGCTAGTTGTAGCAGTCGGGTATATTGATAGTGTATTCCAATCTTCTTTCATTCCAATCTTATATTTTATGAATACTTTTATATATTATTTCTTTAGTGTTGACATGTACATTTTATGTACTGTTCCTTTGCATTCTTGGATAACCTGCTGCTGAAACATAATAATTTCCCAGGTTCGGTACCACATGTTTAAAACTGTGACCATATTCCGGGAGAAAACATGTTATTGAGAATACAGTGTATTTGTATGGGAATGTAATTTTGTAGGAGACAGGGTTTATCAACCCATTTGTGCCCAAAGACTATATTTAGTATGATAAGGAAAATGCCACAACATTTGTTTTGATTGGTCAAAAGTCTTGAAATTTGGTACAGACTTTGGGGAGGCATCTAAAAGTACAATGTTGAAATTGTTAGATCACATGAAAAATTAAGAAAAAAAAACGCTAACAGTGTGTTTTATTAAATGTTTTCCATATGAAATACTTTTTTACACTACATATGTGTATATTTCTTTGATATTCAACAAATACCTGATTGTGCTCCTTGTAGCCTCTGAGATACAGCAATTTTCCAATGTGTCCTCATCCCAACTCATCATGTAGCCGACAGGCTTTGTCATACCCCTCGGCGTCACTCTTTTCGGTCGCAGTAAACACGTGTTTAATGTTGTGAGTAAACAAAATCACTTGCTCAAGTTCAGGCAATAAAAACACTTGTTGGGCTTAAAATTACTATGTTTCTACAGTAAAAATGACATGACAATGATTCCCTGAGCGTTTAATATTGATGCGGATGGGTTTACATTGTAGTTAATGGAAAGCACGGTGCGTCTCATACCGACGCTAAAGGGTGCCTTAAGCGTCGTTATCTAACTGCAAACACCTACTGTAAGTGCCATGTGCCCAAAGACATAAGAAAAACTCAATTTTCAGGCAAATGGTTTGACCGATTTTGAAAATGTCTTCACATTTGTGCTAAGGCCAGCCCAAAGAACACTTCCACCAAAATATCAGTTGCAGACACAAAATGGGTTAATGTGTACGGCATCATACAGCGAATTGATTATGGTATACATGCATCTACTGTATTTGTATGTTGGAAAATCTGATAAATTTCGCTCATCTCTATTGTTCATCTCTGTGGGGGTTAGAGATGCCTCATGTCTCTTTATGTGTTCTACAATTCATCTGCTCTCACGCAGAGCTTTTATCCTTTCGCTCAAAGCCTCAGATAGGGACTATTAAAAATAATTAATACTGTGTACATAACAACATTAGAATATGCAAACAAACTGTCTTTACCTTAAATTGCTAATTATTCAGTGGCATTGTGGGCATCGAGGAAACATCACACGAGCATCGTGCATCTGTTAAACATATAGCTTAACAAAATGCAAGCCTAATTAAGAAATAATACCATGATTATTCTACACATGTATGCACCAGATAAACACATAACATAAATCTGGTGCTTTTATTTGCGAAGAGTGGGCTGTGGATGATGTGACCACATGGTGAGCTTGTCTTCATCTGGCCCAGCAGGGGTGCCACTGGCCGTCCTTCCACCATTCTCTGAACCCCTTGTCAGAGCACCACTTATCTGTTCACCCAGAATAGTGGCTGGCTTCTGTCTAGGTGCATCCTCTTCGGCCCCCTCACGCTATTCCGTGGCATTCCTTTGTGAAGATGAGGGCAGGCTAATACCTGTGCTATTTTGCAATGCTCAGGAGCATCTTATCGCACGCAGGCAAAATCCCTGGCCTAGGAAGGGAGCAACTAGGCCAGTGTTATTGGGAAGAGGGCTGAGGCTGTGGTAACCAGTGGCAGGGAGGCAGCCTTATCTCAGTGTGAGCAGCCGCGGCTCCCCTCCCTGTCCCTCTCAACTCCACAGAAGCCTCTCAGATTAACAACACCCTTCTCCTCCCTGCAACCCCCCGCACATGCCCCTTATCCACCCCCCCCCCCCGAGCTCCCCAGCGCCCCTCGAACAGACATCATTACTGTGATTATTGCTGTTTATCAGGCTGATGAACACAGAACAAAGCATTGGCCTGTTTTGTTCAGGAGTAGCTTTGTTCTGGTTTTTGTGTTTGTCGGTTCATGGCTTTGTCACGGAGGTAACAAGGAGGCCTATCACGTGTGTGTTAACAGGCCTTCTGGGGAGGACGCTTCTATTGGACGCTGAGCAGGAAGTGGGATCACGTACAACACCCCCTTGATTTAGTACAGCTTACTGTTTTACCTTTATCCCCGCTGTGTGAGTCACCGAGGCGTTCTGCTCTGCGGTTTATCTTGTATTCCTCTGCGGATCGGTTCAGGATTACACACACATATACATGCTTCTAAATATTCTGAGGTGTTTTGGTCACCTTTATATTTATGTGCTTTGTTGGTCTGTGAAGGATTTTTACAATGACCCCGTTTGTTAAATGCACCTTATAAATACATTTGGAATGCCTTGATTTGACTTGATATGCTTACCGCTCCCACAACACTGTATACGCACAGTGGAAAAATCCATTTTTCCTTTTTGAGAAATCTGATTTAGGTTTTCATTACTCAATTATTCTCCACTGAAACTTATCCTAAGGGCGGTCTGTCATCAGAGTGCGCACTGCTTTCCCGGCCGCATTATACCCTCCAAAACATTGGATTTCCCTCATCTCAAGTATACACTCTGAAAAGTAATTCAGGAGACCTATTACCACTACCTCATTTTTATGTTTACTGTTTTCAATGCATGTACGTCATCAGTAGTAAACTTGGTTATTGGTTTCAGTTGCCGTTAGGTGGATAAGCTGTGGAGTAACATGCCAACCCGGTCTAACTGAAAGGTGTATAAAAACCACGACCTTACACAGACATTCCACGGACATTCCACGTGTCATGAGTACGCATTTAAGCCTTTTCGTGTGTACGCCGCTTTTCGCGTGTCATTTGTTTTTTTTATAATTTTTTTTATTGTGTGATATAGTGATTAAAAAACAAGTGAAAACAAGTTCAGGGACATATAAACAACCAAAATATATTATACAAAAAAAGGACAAAAAAACAAACCAAGGGGACAAAAGCAGGCTGAAGAATTTGTGTGTGCTTGTGTGTGTGTGTGGGTCTGTGTGCGTTATCGGGATAATGAGTGTGTGAGTGGCATTGAGTGACGCTAGGTAGTAATATAAGACATATAGCATGTCATTTGTACACCTTGCAAACGTCCCCAGTGAGGTTTAAGCAAGAAAACAGCTTAGTTACAGTAAGGGAAAACATCATGTTCGGGCTTAAAATAAGTAAACTAAGTAAAACATGTACGGAAACAAATACAGAAAACGGGTTACAAACGTCAATTTAAAACATGTGACAAATCACGCGTTGAGCATTATCGTAGCATTTATATGCCTTTTTGTGTGAACCGGCTGAACATGCAACTGCCTGAACAAATAGAGCTAAAGAACAGAGTAGACAAGAACATCTTGTATGTTAAAAATAAATAGGGGATATAATGCAGGTTATAAGAAGGAAAAAAAATAGATAAATACTAGAAGAAAAAATTAATACAAGAAAAAATCTTGATGGACTGAAAGCCAGTGCAAAAGTAATGAGTTTCAAGAACAGCACTAACAGATTTTATTCGGATCACGTTGTTTTGTATTTTGAAATCCAATAAGGCAATATGGCCAATTTATTTATTTATTCATAATTTGTGGGGAAATTTGAATTTGTGTTTTTTTTTTTCAAGATTTAAATATTGTGTGTTCAAATGTACTGCAGTTCAAATTAAAAAGTTAATTTCCTAACAATTTTTTTTTTGTTGAATGAAGGGATTTCTTAAAAGCTGCTACATGAACAAAAAACATGAAAAAGCTAAAAAACTACTGAGGAAAACTAATCGGAGCAGCTTAAAAACTTGTAGTCATAATTATGGTAATTAAGTACTTAACAATTAAAAAATCCTTTTAAATAATGTGGAAAAACTAGTTGGAACAACTTGATTTCATGAGTAATCAACTTAAAAACTTCTGTTTATGCTACGAATAATTAAGAAAGTGGTCATTAAAAATACCTTTTATTGTAGAGGAAAATTTAGTTCCCCTAACCCACTGTAATTGTTGAACATATTTTGAAAGTTTTCATAACTCCAAAAGATTGATGCAAACTGTTGCATTGTTTTTTTTTTTTGTTCAGCCAAAACATTAGTTTTTATAGTGTAAAATATGTAATTATGTATTTATTGCGGAGGAGGAAAAAGATTAAAGATTAATATTTAATGTAGTCTCCTGTCACCTTCTTAGTTACAAACTTTGTAATCCACAAAAGCCAGGCTCTTTTTGTTTGCTCTTACAGGCAGGCAAAACACATTTTGAACTAAGACCGGGGCATCTGTTGATTTGGGAAGACAAACGGGCATCTTAATTAAATTCAAAGTGGTTTATGCGAAGACATTATTCAAATCATGCAGTCTGTGAAATTAAGTTGGAATGCATTTGAAACGTGAAGTCAAATATACTGGAAGGGGAGGAAAATCGTTTAATTAAATCCCTATAGTCGTCATTAGCATGCAAGCTTGTGGAGCCCTGGTCACAGATTACATGTGATGTGCTAAAAAGCTGACGAGCACTTTTATTCAAAAGTTATTAACTTTTTAAGCACCCAATTACGTCTGCTGGATTGCAAGCTCACAACTTATAATCTTCTAAGGCAACTTTGGCTTAGGATCATTGTCCCTCTGAAGTATGGCCAATTAAGCCCTGTTGAGGCTGACAGAGGGAACATAGACCATGTAATGTCAATACGATGCTATTTTTTTCACTCCGAAAGTTAAAGCACAACTGTTAATAGAGGAAGATATACCTTCCTTCAGCTCATAGACAATTAACATGCACAGCAAAGTGGAAGATCGCACAATTAGCAAAACTGATTATTCAGCTTTCTTATCTGCTTCTGGTGAGGCACAACGCATGGATTCCAGCCCAGTCGCCAGGAAAAAATGTTGGCATTGCACATTTCTGCAAACGGCCAAAGTAGTATATGGAGCGCAAATTTTTGTGTTATAATAACAAGTAGAAAGACCGAGAAAGTCCACGAAGGCTCGGCGGGAGGTGTGGTGGACTTGTCCAACAAACACAGGGCTTTCACTCAGGAGGCCACTGTTGTCTGTGTCATGTGTGAAACCAAAAGTAAACGTTGACTTTACACTTGTGACGTAACGCAAGAAAGTCTGCTAAGGGCGGTTGTTATTTAACAATTATTATTGTTCTTTGTTTATTGAAGTTACGTTGTTACAGTTGTTACATAAAGTTATGTACGAAAGTCCCTTAAGGGTAGTTATTTATTTGTGGTTATTATTTATTTACGGCAGTTACGGTTGTTACGTAGCGTTATGTAAGAAAGTCCCTTCATGGCAATTGTTATTTATTTACAGAAGTAACGTTATTACAGTTGTTACATTACATTACATAATGTTACGTAACAAAGTCCGCAAAGGGTGGTTGTTGTTTATTTACGGTAGTTACGTTTTTACAGTAGTTACGGTTGTTACGTTACGTTACGTTATGTTGTTACGTTACGTTGTTACGTTATTACATTATTACGTTATTAGGTTATTACGTTGTTATTTTAACATAAAATATGATCTTTTTCTGATAATTTGACAGGTATATCCAGCAACAAAAAGGTGAAAAAAACAAAACGAAACAAACCCAACAACAAACAAAAAAATTAGTAGGCAGGAAATGTAACAGACATTAATATGAGAAAGCTAATTAGTGGTTACAATAATGCATCGGGCATTGGCACATGCCAACAACGACATATGAACTGCATCATACCATCATAATTTTGATAAGGTTGGGTTGCTCACTCTGGACATATACCCATTAAAGCTGTCCTATTGTTTCCTTTTTCTAACCATAACCAAATAGTTTTGCTGCCTAAACCTAACCAATTGACAATGTTAACCACATTGCATTGTGCGTTTCTGCAAGCGTGATACGAGGCTGACATGAAACGTATGTTTGGTTCAGAAATGCTGACATTCAACATATCCTGTGGTTTGCAGAAATGTAAAATACCAACATCTTTTCTGGCGACTGGGTTGCGGATGCATATCATAGCTGAAACTGTGGATGTGATTTCCACCGACTATCAGTGTTTTACCATCATGACACAGTGGATAGAATAAAAAGAAAAGCCAGATTCACCTGAAGACAGGAGAGTTTGTTTTTGATTTACCTTGGTACAACTCCATGTAAGACTCTCATATCCGCCCCTGTACTTATCTTTTGACTACACTTTATTTGCTCACCGCTTTCACAGCTTTTGTGCTTTTCTCTTCTTCACCCGAGCTCTTTAGAAAACACAGAATATCTGTTTGTTGTTTGTAAGACAAATGTCCTGACTCATGGCAAAAGACTGATGAAAAAGTCAGATTTCGTTTTTTTCATACCCCAAGGGAACACTCACGTACTATTCAAAGCTTTCAAAGAAAAACTAAAAGGAATTCTCAGAAACACAGACTACAACATAATTTTACTTGGCAACATTAACAAAGTGTAACAACCATGTTGCGCAAAACTCTTGCTCACCTTATACCAGTGTACATACAGCTTCATACATGGAGGGTTATTTTGTTTGCGTGAGAAACTGTTAATGCCACAGCATTTTCCAGAGGTCAGTCTCGGTATTTGTCAACTCATTGGAATTCTGCGAGCCAGGTAGGAGGGGAAGCTCATGGCGTGAAATTGTCATTGCTGTGACTGCAGGGGACTTGAGGGACGTGGGTCAGTTGACAAGCAAATGACAGGGTAGTCCAATCCTTGACTGCTTCCCAGGGCGTATGTCTCAGTGGCACACACTTCCCTGCCAGGAGACAGTGTAGCACAGCCATTCTAAGCTGTTGTGGCTTATGTTGGGATCCATCCAGCAGCCTGTTGTGACATCTTTCTGAACTTTTTAACCCAGTCACAGTCACTTAACTATGAAAAGCCCAAAGCCCTGACATTGATAACACTTTAAGATTGATAATGACAGCACATGGACACAGCTGGCAAAAGAGCCTGCATGCAATTCAGAGAGGTCACAATGTATTACTCCTATCAATTGAGATGACAAAAAACATAAAAAGATTGCCATGAAAATGACTGTGTTGATTGTATTCCACTTAAAATCACAGCTAGTGTAATAAGACAAAAAAGAAAGTTTGCTTTAAAGAGTGAAAATGTAACTTGGTTATCCTTTATGCAGTCTTTTTCTGGCTAAATTATTTAAAGGGGACATAAGGTGAAAACTCTTTCGGTGCTTGTGCTCATACATTTGGGTATCTGGAGTGCCTACCAACCCACAAACTATGAACTAAGACAACCCGATCAGTTTTTTGTGGGCTGCCGAGATCAGAAAACATCTGATTCAACAAGCCATTTAGATTTGGCTAGCCTTCCTATATGTCACATGCAGGCTCATTACGAACTACCTTTGCAAAGGTGCACCATATTTTTCTCGCAAGCCAATCAGAGCTGACTGGGCTTTTTCGGAGGGGTTCTTAAAGAGACAGGCGCTAAACCGGAACGTGACAGAGGGTGAATACAGGTATATTCAGACAGACAGTATGAAAAAAATAATGTTTCTTGAACATCAAAACATGTAAATGTTCTCCTAAAAACCCCAAATACAAGTATGAACCTGAAAATGAGCATGGTATGCCCCCTTTAACACATTCAACCCTCATCCTACCAAACTATTTAACATATAAGGACTACCGACTGGGATTCCTGGGGACCCAGAGAATAATCTACTGTAACACACAACCATCAACCATCATAGCAAAATGTTAACTACTTAAAACATAATTAGTTATGTATTAATGTCATCAATGCCATTAATTACATAACTAATTATGTTTTTAATTGTCATTAATGTCAATTAATGAAGAAAAAAACAGATTATTATTTTAGGAAAGTTACAGTTCAGAGTGCCCCTACCCCCCCCCCCCCGATAGTGTGTGACCCATGGCAAACATTTATCTAACTATTCTATTTTAAATATTTGAAGCTGCAATTTGGTGCTTTTGACTGGGGTCAATACATTGGTCTTTTAAAAAAAGAAACACAAAACAATGATACAGAGTCATTAGGAACAAATTGATTGACAAAGTCATGAAAAATTGGAATGATAGAATAAAGCACCTGTGAGATATGACAAAAAGCATACCTCTGGGGTCTGCGGGGAGCCCAGCTGGTGTGATGAAGGTTAAAGCTGCTCTTCCCAGTGAAAACACTGTTCTGAATATAGCCATGTCAAATATATCTGAATTCATTGTAGCTACAGAATAGTGGTCACAACTTTTGTGCAATCCTACTTTCTTTACCCCACAACTCGCACTTTAGTGTTGATTTGAAATAACACACAGCGCGGCTGGTTGAAAGATCCTGGGCCAAAAAGACACTTAAATCCCCAGTAGCAACCGGGCCTGACAGCAAATCTTCGACTTACTGTAAAGCTGACGTGAAACTGAATAGCTCTCACCCAAGCCCCTGGTTTGACAAAACTATATTTGCCTTTAATCTTCTTATTGGGTCCAATGCTGGCCTTTTAAAGACCAATTGAAAAAATGTAAATCACATACAAATGAGGAGTAATTCTGATTTCCTCAGTCCGCTTGTCCCTCAGTGACCATATCCAATTTTCAGACTTATATTATCAGGCTTGGTGAAGTGGTCAGCACACTAAAAGGAGCTAATATCTGCCAGACCAGCTGCTCTGCCAGGGCACAGAGAAAGCTTGCTCTGTTACCCTATTTAAATGGACAGACCGGAGCTAATTTTAAATAAAGTCTAATTACAGACATGCTTTTGAAACGAATAGAAACATAAGCTGGGGCTACCATCTAGTAGCAATTATTCAGTGGCATAATGCGTCTTAGAAAATGGAGTGAAATAGACTGCAACACATTCATCTTTCTTTCAACTTTCTTTGGACCATATGAAGTCAAAGTTCATGGGCCATATAATAATTTCCCCCCTTTAGAAATGTTATATTGTACGTTGTGTGACTGCGAAACAATGATTTCAAAGTATGTGCATGTCCTCCATCATAAAGCACTGTCAAGGGATGAACCAACCTCCTGCCAAGTACCCCCAAAATTAAATATTGAACCACTGAAATGGGAATAATTCAAATGTATATGATTTATATAATGTATTCTGCTCAGTGAATGAGAGTGGAACACGGATGACTGATTAGGCTTTCATCTTCACAAGTTCCCACTGATTATTCTCAGTATGGTAGTAAAGAACGTCAGAGGACTGAAAGAGACCAAGGAGAGAAGTAACAATAGATGGAGTGCATAGGATGAACTGTGCAGCAGCAGCACGAGAAAATAGTGCAGTTTTGATTATATTTCGGCATTTGATTGAGAGTTTTTCAAAATTCTTGTTTATTTTAATGCCTTCACCTTCTGCCCTGCAGTTGTTTTCTTTGAGATATGTCAGTCCTTCAGCTCACTGAAGCAGGATGTGGAGGTGGTATTGTTATCCTTTCCTCTCGCACAGTAAAAATCCTTGCACCTCAAGGCTTTTCGAATGTTATGAGCGCGGAAAAGCTGTGCTGCCAAAAGTATTGACCACTGTAAACCATAAGATATAGGACCTGCCATATGATCCATGCTGGGGAAGTGCTGGAATGTACTTACAGTAATGGTTTTATGTCTGTAGTTGAGATTAACCATCAGATCACTGTTCCAGAGTGCTGCATGATTGATCTTAGGAGCATGAATTTATATCATTATTCTATATCCTCGTCAACAAATGTTCGCATTGACTTCTAAAAAGATGACTGAGTCGTAGTATGAACATGTATTAAACTGACAAATACCAGCACCGGTCGCACAAAAAGGCATGTTGCGCAAGGCGAAAGCGTGTAATAAGAACGCCCTTCCTGCTTTAAGCATGTCATTTGCACACCATGTAGTCTGTATTAACTGTAATGTCAATGCATCCGCGTGAATATGCTACACTCAGAGCTTGTGATGTAGAATAAAGAAACCCAGCAAACCCTCTATATTTTTCTTTTCCTTATTTATGAAAGAAGGTTATGGAGATACTAGAATTACCGACTTGTGGTTGTATGTCTCCACCAACCAGTCAAGTTGCAGTTTACATCCATGTCAGTCCAAAATGTCATCATTATCCTATTAGACATTTGTGTGAAATTGTCATAATCTGCATTTGAATTCTTGAGTTATGGCCAAAAACATGTTTTGTGAGGTCACAATGACCTTGACCTTTGACCACCAAAATCTAATCAGTTCATGCTTAAGTCCAAGTGGAAGGAGGCATAAAAAGAAAGACTGCTTACGACGGGTGGGTGAGGAAGTCGATTGGTCCAGCAAACACAGGACTTTCAACCAGGAGACCGCTGTTGGAGACTGGTGTTTTGTTTTGTTTTTGGACGGTTGTTTTTGTGACGTTTGTGAAATGTTTTCCGTACTTATGGTAAGTTGTCTCGTACGTATTGTACTTAGGGTACATACTTGTTTTAAGCCCAACCATGATGTTTTTCCTAAACCAAACTAAGTGCAGCCGGTTGTAAAACTAAAATTAGTATAAATGCCACGGCGTTTAGCGTGCAATAAATACGGCTTTCATGATTTCCTATACTGACTGCAATGTAAACACATCCGCGTATAACTGCTACGGTAAGAATAAGTGATATAGCATAAAAAGCAAGAAAAAACACTTAAGGTGGGCGGATGGGGCGTTGCAACAAACACCGAACTTGTTGACCAGTGTTTTTTTTGTAAGCAACGTTAGTGACCTTTGTCATATGTTTTTGGTTGACGTTTATGACATGTTTTCCGTAGTTGTTTCTGTATGTGTTTTACTTAGTTTACTTACTTATTCTAAGCCCAACCATGATGTTTTCCCCTACCCTAACTAAGTGATTTTTTCTTGACTGAACATAAGTTAGTAGTTTTCTTTGCTAAACCTAACTGCGGACATTTGGGTGGCGTACAAATGACACGCAAAAAGCGGCGTACAAATGACGTGAAAATACTAAAATGCGCACTCATGACACGCGGAAATGTCCACGTAGAGACCAGGTTGGATTTTGTTGCCTAAACCTAAGCGAGTAGTTTCGTTGCCCCCTTCTGGTAGGCTACTTTACCTTCATACACGCGGGTAATGTTCGCGCATTGTCGAGGCAAAATGTGACACTGACACACTTTCCTCTGGTGGACAGGTGGGTCTATTACACCCTTTGGCCTGATATCTGGTTGGAAATACAGAAAGGTGTATTTTTTTTCGAGCAGGAAAGCAACATATTAGTGATTACATCCTTGACTACACAGTACACCAGCCGTCACCTTTCTATGGATTGATATAAATCACATCACTGCAGTGTAGTTTTCAACCATTAAATGCCGCCATGCTGAGTATTTGAAACCCACATAATGGTTGTCTGTGATTATTTGTGATTTTGTAAACATAACTGGTTGTTCCTCCCTTTGGGGTTTTGAAACGCTTCCCACTGTGACGACAGCCGAGCCGGAGCTGTTATGCATTGACGCAAAAAAATAAACTGCGACCTCTGTCAAAGGGAAAGGTCAGAATCCCAAATGCTCTTTCCCAAACGGCGTCCTGTCAGCTGCTATCACAAACAGCATTAACCCAGCTCGGTGGCACTCCTGCGGAAATCCCACCAGCAATTTTCACCATCCAAATGAACTGTCATTCTCTTGTCATACAGTAGTTAACTCTAACTGATTCTCAGCCACTAATCTCCTTAGCAGATATCCCAAAAGGACACCGTGATAAAAAAAAAAGAAAAAGAAATCTCGTGGAATGATTTCATAACAAATTCACATTTAGGTCATTTGACAGTCATTGTAGTTCATCTCTGAAGGGTTAAGGCAGTAATATTATTCATCATTCTGCGCAGTGTTTAATGGACATGTTGACATAATCTGCATTAACCAGGGATTTTAAATGTGCGCCCCAGTTAAGTGGTGGACAGTGACGGCCATATTCCTCCGGTATTCAACTGTCATTCAACTTTAATGCGCTGGTCCGCTCCACTGTGTTGCTCCTTACTAACTTGCTTAACAGTTTAAAATGTCCAATTACACAGTTGGATGACCATTATCACAACATAGGCGAGCGACATGACTGAGCCATTGAAATTGGTTTTGCAGTGCGAAATAATCTGAAATCCAAATGGTGTTATGTAAATGGTGATAAATATTAAGACAAAGAAAGCGATGCTGATTTGCTTATAGCTCTGCCACACATGAGCTCTGCTTTCACTTCACTGCTAAAGACAGAATATATTTACTGTAAAAGCATGTGAGATTAAATTCCTCGACGAACTAGGACATTCAGACTGCAGTTGGAAACAAAAACTTTTTTTTTTTCGTTTTAGCTGTCACGATCATTCAAATTCTTTGTCGAGCTTACTTTCATCGCCACATCTTGTCAGGAGTCTATTCGTCACAGTCCACATATGTGCCATGTGTGATTGATGCGTGTGTTTGACGGCAGCCAACTGCAAAATACCTCAAAAGTGAGGGTGCTCTTCGCCGATCGCCTTTACTTTCCGTCCTGTCGATGTTTTGCTTGCACAAGCAGCCTCTCCCTCTCTTGCATGCCAGCATCAGTTACATCAGAGCAGCCTCTCTCTGGTGATGGCTCTGTAAATAATATCATTTAAAGCAGGTAAACAACGCTCCACACCCCAGCACCAACCATGTTACCTCTTCTGTAAACTGATTTTCACTTTGCATCGCCACCGATGACCGTCTCTTGTCTCCCAAGTTCCAGTCGGCCTCTGTTGCTGCATGTCTTTTGCAGCGTGATCATCCGACATCCAGGGGGGAAACTGAAATACAAGACGCAGAGACCACAACCACTAGCTGCACACACACATTTAAATGAGACTTTTACAGCCCTGTTTTGCCAATGCAAAATAGTTGCTTAGAAACATAATTCACATGAGATAAGGTTGCTGCCTCCTGCTATGTATTCCAGTATTTCATTTTTGACTCCATTTGAAGAGGCTCATTCTAGGCAAGTTCTTTTGAAGCTCAATGTGCTTTATTCTGTGGAATAAGGTCATCCTGTCCCAGTCTTTCCAACTCCTGTAAAGCACAAATACAGATATCGAAAGCCTACATCTTACGCTACACAGACATGTGGAGATGGTAACGCATGGTTTTTGCAACATGATCGTCCAACATCTGGGGGGAAGCTGAAATACAAGTCGCAGAGACCACAACCACTAGCTACACACACACATTTAAATGAGAGTTTTACAGCCCTGTTTTGCCAATGCAAAAGAGTTGCTTAGAAACATAATTCACATGAGATAAGGTTGCTGCCTCCTGCTATGTATTCCAGTATTTCATTTTTGACTCCATTTGAAGAGGCTCATTCTAGGCAAGTTCTTTTGAAGCTCAATGTGCTTTATTCTGTGGAATAAGGTCATCCTGTCCCAGTCTTTCCAACTCCTGTAAAGCACAAATACAGATATCGAAAGCCTACATCTTACGCTACACAGACATGTGGAGATGGTAACGCATGGTTTTTGCAACATGATCGTCCAACATCTGGGGGGAAGCTGAAATACAAGTCGCAGAGACCACAACCACTAGCTACACACACACATTTAAATGAGAGTTTTACAGCCCTGTTTTGCCAATGCAAAAGAGTTGCTTAGAAACATAATTCACATGAGATAAGGTTGCTGCCTCCTGCTATGTATTCCAGTATTTCATTTTTGACTCCATTTGAAGAGGCTCATTCTAGGCAAGTTCTTTTGAAGCTCAATGTGCTTTATTCTGTGGAATAAGGTCATCCTGTCCCAGTCTTTCCAACTCCTGTAAAGCACAAATACAGATATCGAAAGCCTACATCTTACGCTACACAGACATGTGGAGATGGTAACGCATGGTTTTTGCAACATGATCGTCCAACATCTGGGGGGAAGCTGAAATACAAGTCGCAGAGACCACAACCACTAGCTACACACACACATTTAAATGAGAGTTTTACAGCCCTGTTTTGCCAATGCAAAAGAGTTGCTTAGAAACATAATTCACATGAGATAAGGTTGCTGCCTCCTGCTATGTATTCCAGTATTTCATTTTTGACTCCATTTGAAGAGGCTCATTCTAGGCAA
Source organism: Adelosebastes latens (assembly GCA_916700685.1). Classification (NCBI taxonomy): domain Eukaryota; kingdom Metazoa; phylum Chordata; class Actinopteri; order Perciformes; family Sebastidae; genus Adelosebastes; species Adelosebastes latens. Next base: position 181,648 of record CAKAKR010065518.1, read on the forward strand.
GTTCTTTTGAAGCTTACGCTTGTGCTTTATTCTGTGGAAAGAGGTCATCGTGTCCCAACCCTCACAACACCTGTAAAGCACAAATATAGATATCGAAAGCCTACATCTTATATCCCATGCTATACAGACGTGTGGAGATGGCAACGCCTGGTGCAGGAGCTGATAAGAAGCTGTTACAGGTGCAATAAATAAAGCTTTTTACAGCTCCACAGCACAAAATGATCCTAAAACATCTCTGTCTGGCAGTTTGGATTGGGCTGTTGATCAATACCAATGACACAATGATTGCTCTGCTGGTTACTGAGGTCTCTGGATTTCAAAACTCACTTTTCCGACCTGTGCTTTGTTCAAAACTCGCTTTTCCAGTTACGGAAGGAAAAGGTCAACCCCAGCCAAACTTTGCAATGGTGAACATCGCTACAAGCAGACATTTCTGTTTGAACTCTCCTCTAATTAGCTCACTTGCTTCTCGGAAATGTAGCTTTTGTTTGTGTCAATTATATTAAGTGGTGCCAGAGACCTGTCAACGTTGTTGCTATTCCTTGTCATTGACAATCTATGATCACTAATTACCCTTTTAATTACAGCATGTCATATTATTCCCTTCATTATGCTTTATGTGTAACTCCCACCAAGGACAGACAGAGCTGGATTTATTTCTGCCATATTTGTGTCTCAGAGCAGCTTGTTTTCAGCCGGTGTGACTCCTCTCACCTATCCTTGCATCAAATGACATTGGAGCGCAGACATGTCCTATTAGTGAGCGATACAAGTGTTCCTCAATTAAGGATCTCATTAAACTAAAGACATTTGATAAGCCTCCCTCTCCCTGGGGGATATCAAGGAACGCGCTAAATCCCAAGCTAGAATAAAGTCCCAGACATTCACTGCCTTAGCAGCAGCAGCAGCAGCAGCAGCAGCAGAGTCTGACACATCTAAGGGTTGTTTGTATATCTGGGGAGGCAGCACAGACATGACACTCTATGTACTGTGGTAGCGATTATTAGTCTCTACAGTGCAGGATTTAATAGTGCGGTTACAGACTTTGTGCGAAGCATGGTCCGCTTCACCCTCCTTGACCTTCTCCGACGGAGGGGCTTGACAAATGACGAGCATCTGCTTTGGAGTCAGCGTAGGTGTGGCGGGGAGATACAAACTCATCAGGCATCCTGGATCAGCGGCATATTTTACTCCAGGGTACAATACTCGCCAGACACCTCTGCGCCTGTCCTGATCCATGAGATAGTAACACAAGAATTGTGATCTTGGATGGATGATTCCCTGGTTACTGTGGAAATATTTAGGGGCACACAAAGTAGGGCGAGGCCAACACATAACCATATTCATCCACACTTGTTTATCAAATCACCTGTTTTCATTAAACAAACAAACCTTCAATTAGAGAGTAACACACGTGAATACAGTAGGTTGACCTCCAAAATATTTCCTTTCTTATTCCTCAGAATCCCAGGTGTGCATGTGTAATTTCTGTGTTTACTCATGCATTAGGTAATATTGCAGTATGTATTTCCACAGAAAGAAGCTAAAACATTATTTTGCCATAATAAGTCTGAAGGCCAGAATATTGCACATTTGGGGATCTGTGAAATCATCCTGAAACATCTCTTAATTTATTTACCAGGGAGAACTGCTGCTTATTCCACCAACTCAGAGCATACGCAGTGAGAATTGCTGTACTTATTTCTGGGTGTTAGAAATAGGAATGAGATTTTTTTCCTATTGGTCAATAGTCATATAATTTTTCCACAGAAAATGGATGGTTTCCAATTTCATCACCAAACATCTGCTCTACATTCCACATTGTATTTAAATTAACTAAATTGTCCATCTCAAAAAACATAGTACACCACGAGTGTTTCATCATGCAATCAGTGAAATAATTATTGGCAATATCTGATGGCTGTGCTTGTTTCAATGTAACATCTCTGAAATTCAAATCATTTGGAAACGATCATAACTAGAAGGGTACTCGGAGAATGTGGACCTCTGCCATTTCGCAATAAACGTTCTTCTTTTCAAAATAAACTTTTGTCTTCACAGGAAACAACTTAGGTTCAGGCAACAAAACTACTTAGGTTAAGGAAAAGATTGACTTGGATAGGTTTAGGCAACAAAAGTACTTAGTTAGGTTTAGGAAAAGATGATAGCTTGGATTAAACCAACTACGGAGGGTGGCATTACTTCAGCATGGAAGTTACGTGACAAATAAATCAACGTTGACTTCTGGTTTCACACATGGTATAAACACCGGCCTCCTGGGCCAAAGTTTGGTGTTTTTTGACCCACCCATCCTCTCCGACCTCCTCCCTACCCAGTGTTTGTTGCTCTTTTTACTTCCTGGATCACGATTACGTGAATTACATACAAATTGATTCTTGGGATGTATACGAATTACAGTGCATTACCTTTCATAGGTATAGCCACGAACGTTGTATGAGAACAGCCTACTGTAAAGCCATTTGGAACATTTGAATGACACAGCTCTTTACAGAAATGTATTTTAAAAATGATCACTTTGTGTTGATAGATGGTGTTTTTAATTGCTTGGTATTGGTCAATGAGAGAAAAAGAAACAATAGAAAATCCTTAAGTAATATATATGTATTTTAAACTTACGTACCACTTCTTGTGCCAACTAGTGCATTATTTTCAATAGAACAGTATTATCATTTTAGAATGATAAAGGACTGTTTTTTAACAGCTTTACGCTGTTTGAGGGAGCTGAAATGCAAATATGAATCTAATATGCATCATCACAAAACATCTGCTTCATAATTCACCTTTGGTGATGCGTTGTGTGGCTTAGTTCAAGCCTATATTCAAAAGAAGCCAATGACAGAGACTTTAAGAAATAGATAATAAGGATTAGACATATGTAATTATAATTGTAATGCCACAGTGAGTGAGCATATTCATGAATATGAAAATGCCTCGACAAAGCAGTTATTGTGTCAGAGCACTGGTACAGAGTAGCTATTGTGTGATTCTTGTGACCTGTTTTTAAGCTGCAGGAAAAGCATTCACTCGCCTAACGCAAACAAAAGCTCATATGTAGCAGGTGTTGCTTATAGAATGAAAACAATCGGTTGAGAGAGGTTCTACTAGTTTTTCTAATCCTGTGATGGCTGTTTTATCTACTGTAACATATGTTCAGCTGATTGAGGGGACTCATTCTCAGCCCAAGGCGAAGCAATCGGTTAAGACCATTTAGACAAGTAGGTCAAACGCGTGTTGACTAAAGTCAGGCAGAGAGCTGCTTAGCGCAAAAAGTCAGCTAGACTTTATTGGTTTAATTAGTCGTTTAATGCTTTTAATGCTATTGACTGGCTCTCTAACGTAGCTCTGTAGCTATTTAACATCAAACAATGTGATAAAAAAGCAACAGGACTGCAGAGACACAGCCAGGTCAATGAATTGCACCGAGGCTGAATAAGTGGGAGAGTAATTACCGCTTTGTTGGTAATTTTGCCAGCAGTGGGGACATCAATCTCGTATTCAAATCTAATTACACTTGAAGTTGCCTGTCATATCCCTTCATGAAGCCTTAATGATATTCCAGCAAACATGCCCGTTCGGGTCCACTGTGAGTAGGTGTGGGTTTATTATGGGCAAACCTACACTAATCCCATGTGGGCTTCTTGTGCCGCCCCAGCAGTTTTGCTCTTTGGGGCCCCCATGAGGCTGGTCCACAGAAGGCCCACACAATGGCACAGTTAAAACGTTGTCTTAACATTATAGCAGATTTTGTTTTATTAAGAGGTAGTGTTTGTAAAGATTTTACAAACAACATTTTTTGTTATATTAGTTGAAATTCTCATTACATCCCGACAGCAATCAATTAATCAAATGCTCTGTGGGGCTGTAGAGCGGGTCATCCACGAATCGGAAGGTCGGCGGTTCGATCCCGGCTCCTCCAGTCCACATGTCAAAGTGTCCTTGGGCAAGATATTAAACCCGAAATTGCTCCCGAAGGCTCATCAGTGTGTGACTGAGTATTTCCATTTTCCATTTACCATTCTCTGACAAAAACAAACAAACGATGTCTGTGGCTGTCGCAGGACTGTAATAAACCCGTCCAATCATTTCATTTAGTCCGAATGTAATGACTGGACAGCCTACCTTCTAGTCTACCTGCCAGCCCTCTGCCCATGCACTCATTGCGCGTCACCAGAGTCTTCCACAAGCTGCTAGCTTGACAGCTGTGAGTACTAATAAAAGCCATGTTTGTTGTTTAAGTTCATAATGATAATTTTGGGGGAGTGGCTTTGGAGGGAAGCCTGAAGGGACGGACTGTCAGTGTTGCTGACTTTGTGACTTTCTCACTAGATTTAGGTTCTTTTGGAGCTAATGCTGCTATCTAATTTTATTGGGAAAGATTTGGCATCACTAGGCTCGGTTTTCCGTTTGGATTATTTTTTTTAACTCTAGTGTACTCTTGTTAGTCTCTCAAGATCACCAACCCTGCCTTTAAGGTCCACATGTGAATGCTGCATAAAGTCAGAGATCTGCAACAATGACAACAAAATGTAAACAATGTCAATAATAATGGAGTTCTATTTTTCTAACATAATTTTGCGTGGTTTAAGACTTTTTTGAGCCTAAAGAGGCTGAATATATTAATTCAAAATATTTCACATACAATAATAGAACATTATGGCTATGTATTGTGAAGTGACACAAAACTTTTGGAAACAATTAAGGATTCACAAACAGCACCCACCATTTGAGGGAAACTGACAGTTAATAAAGATTTAGAGTGTACTAGAGGCACAACAGTTTTTTTTCTAATTGTTTTGACCGGATGGCAGAAATGGTTGAAGCTTTTCGGAGGGCCCTCACTGGCTGGTCAACCCGGTCTCACAGGAAGGCATATAAATACCCGACATTACACAGACATTATTCACGTTCTGAGTATGCATTTTTGCCTTTTCGCGTATCTTTTGTACCCCACGCAAACATCCGTAGTTAGGTTCAGTCAAGACCACCAACAAGTTAGCGTAAGGGAAAACATCATGGTTCGACTTAAACACAACACAAACGTCACGTGACAAATCGTCACTAACGTAACTCACAAAACAAAACACTGGTCAACAACGGTCTAGAACACGGGTCTCCTGGTTAAAAGTCTGGTGTTTGTTGGACCCGCTCACCATAAGTGGTCTTTCTTTCTTTTTATACCACGTCACTAACTCTAATCGTAGCATTTATTCCTGGATGCGTTTACATTACACTCCGTACAGGATACATGGCGTACAAATGACGTGGAAATAAAGAAAGGCATATTTAATGCACGCTTAATGCCTTGCGCATTATCGTGGCATTTAAAGGTTACGCCTTTTCGTGCGAACAGGCTGGGCCTGCTTTGTACAGGTGGTTCCTCTGGTCTACGGTTTTGCCTCTGTCTGCTTAGCAGACATTAGATGGATTCCGTCATAGGACAACGTGGGCAAATGGGGTGTCTCGGTCTCGCTACCCAGCTGTCGGCCTAGGACGGACCCCCTCCGCTCAGTGCCTGACTGACTGAGTGATGAAGTTACACCATTAGTCGGTTGAGTGATGAAGTTTCCCCATTGGCCGTTGCTCTTAAAAATTAATTGGCGCGACAGTGTTTCTGCTGGTAACATTTTGCCGTTTTCCGTTTTATTTACCTAAAGTGCAGAGGGCACCAGCTTAACATATTCATAGATCTTTCCCCCCTATAGGATAGTGACCTTGAGGACGGAGCAGTTGTTTCATTTGAAATTCACCAACAGGTGGCAAAAGGAGGAGCAATTGTCACAGAAAATGAAGTTATCCAACGTGAAGTTATCCATAAGTCAAACCAGTATTCAGATTCTCAGCTCACCCAAGATCCTCTCATTTCTGCATACCTCAACTCAACTCTATACCGCTTCCATCTACTGCAGCCCATGCATTTAAATAGGATATTTAACTGAACTGCAGCAGCATTTTGGTATATATGGTGGTCACTTGTACAATTCTGGAGAGTCAACCTCACATTTTTAGCCCTACAATATCACATTTTAATTTATTTATGCCTGATTTCAAGTGCACATCATGTGTCAGTGAAATACTATATATCTCTAAATGGGGTAGCAATGTTGAAACTAAAGTTGCTTTCAGAGAGAAAATCTTCTTTATCAGCAGTTCCTGATTCATGCAATACATAGTTTAAATACAGTAAATGGGCACTGTGCTAAATTCTGTGCCATCTAATTCAATGTGTATATTTGCTGTTTCTAATTGGTATAATGATTGGAACAGTAAAACTGGTGAAACTCTAAGCCACAAAATTAATGCGGAGCAACATACTTGGATATGGTTAGTAACGAATTACCTCACATTTGTTGTTTTGTGTTGTATAACTGCCTCAGGGTTTAAGGTCATGCTCTTCAGTCGACTCGTAGAAAAAGCCTGGATACAGTTTGACAGCTGTAGAAAAAAATATATATATATACCTCCCAGGTGCGGTGCAGCCAAGAGTGAGCGGAGGAAATTACTTTTTACTAATACCCAGCTTGGACAAAGGCAGACAGAACACAGTTTGATTTGGGCTAACATCTGGGATCTCAGGTTATGTGGATTTGGCGCTGTGGATATACCTTTGACATTTACCACAACATAAGCCAGTTAATTCATTTTAATAACTTAAATTCAATAATTATCATAATCACAATCATTTTTATCTGCCAAGTACATTCAGGAATTTGACTCAGTTTAGGGCAAGTCATAGTCAAGTCATTACACTGACTCACCGACAGCTGTTGTTGCCTGTTGAGTTTGGGATTGCTATGTTATTTTTATGCTAAATGCAGTACCTGTGAGGGTTTCGGGACAATATTTGTCATTGTTTTATGTTGTTATTTGATTTCCAGTAATAAATATAAGCATATATTTGCATAAGCAAGCAAATTTGTCCACTCCTACTGTATTTAGATACGAGTAATAAATACTTGACAAATCTCCCTTTAAGGAACATTTTGAACACATAAAAAATAACTAATTTGCGATCAATTGTGATTAATCATGGACAATAATTAGATTAATTGCAATTCAATATTTTAATTGATTGATAGCCCTGAATAAAAAATAAAAACAAATATTTATATGCCTCACATCAGCCAAATATCACCATTAGATGTAATGAAACCATAACTTAATGGATATTACATTATATTATCAATCCACAATATTTTAATCCTCACACGACCAACTCTGTCATCATGGTCATGTATTTGTCTTGATGACGTGAACGCTCACAAGTAGTTAACATGGAAATCCTTCCCCTTCCATCCATCCCATATGATCTGAACGCTTTGACTTTGGAACCTTGCAAACATCTACACAAGCAAGGTGTTGTAGATGTAAAGTTAAGCACGACTGGATGTTCTGATACATATTTCAGTGGACAGTTTATATATATCAAACAATGGTTTGACACACCTAGTTGTTGGGAGTTGAAACCACTAAAAAAAGACATTACATAAAGCCTACAGATCCTGGAAAAGGTGCAGGACACCACTCATTGTGCACAAATGAGAGCAGCAATCCCCTGCTGCCCAATGTGGCGGAGTAAAAGAAACCTGAGGGGACGTGGGGGTCTACATGCCCTCAAACTGGCCTGCTTAAAGCTTAATCAGCCACCCAGTGTGACAAAACAGACACTGTCACACTGGGCTGTAAACAGGTGGCATGACTGCCTCATGTCTCTCATACACCTTTGATAAAAATAATCTAGTTCACTAGCTGGACTCACTGAGTTAGTTCTTTCCTTCCTCTTTGATGTAAATGAAGAGCCTTTCCGGCCAATGGATGATTTATATGGGGCATTTAGGAAGATAGTGTACATATACAGCTAGGCCTGTGACGATAATTACATTATCGACTTATCATAAGATATATGGACATGACCTTGATCATTTTTGCTGCATGACCTGGATAATTACCCGTTGTGTTTACATGCGTGTTTATATACATAAGAATGTCACCAACACGCCAACATGTTGCCAGAATAAACAGCAGGGTTTTCCCTAACATTATAATACTTGTCCACATTGCCTAAGTGTTTTTTTCCAACACATTCTCACTTTCAACTCGTCAAATACCGCTGCTTGGTCAGTGCCCCTCAGCATCGGAGACCGACGCACGGGGTTCCCCTTTTGCTTTACTTTTGGACATGTCAGGGACGGCCTGTCAATATACGCTTGTTACATGCATAGTGTTTTTTCAAAATAAACGTCCATTTCCACAGGGAGTTAGGTTTAGACAACACTACCACTTAGGTAGGTTTAAGAAACGGTTGTGGTTGGCGATAACTTCACTGACTGACGTTTCATGTGACTACCGACTCACATGACTCATGGTACTGATGATACCAACGAGTCACGTCACAAAAGAGGTCAACGTCACTTTTAGTTACACATGGGACACAAACTGTGGTCTTCTGGTTGCTACCAGTTACAAACAGGCTTGGTAGTGAACGACACGCTGACGGATTCTGTGTTTTTGTGTTTTTAGCGGAGCTAGATCAGAGAATGTTTGGTTAAAGGTGCTCTATACGATATTCATAGCATTAATATGGCAGCAAACAACTATTGTCTATGTAAAGATATAGAGGAGTAATGTCTACCTGAGCAGAGAATGAAGTTGCTCTCCCGGCTGCCCATGCTTTTAGTGCATGTTCCAGTCTGCCGTCGCCATGTTGAGAGCCGTGCAGAGGCAATAGCAACGCTCCCAATCTCACATTTAGCACCTTTAAAACAGATCGGTAATGCTGTTTTGCCCTCATTTTTCTCAATAAAGTTTATTGGAAGTGATGTAATGTTGCCCCGCTGCGTTTTATGTGGAGTGTGAACTGCACTGGAATGCATTTAAAAAATAGCCTTTTAAATGTTACATTGCTTACTACTTAGGAGGCAATTTGGCCTTGTGTGCTCTGATTAATTTGGCATGCAGTTACCACAGCAGTTATAATTTTGTTTTTATTTTAATGAAAATTCAACTCCTGACATTTGCTCCTGGTGTTCTTCACCACTGTTTCGGAAGAAGGAAATAACATTAGTAAAAGGCGAAGCAGCTTTAAAAGTGACATACTTTCTTTTCAAATAAGTGCTGTGCGGTGGATCAAATTTATGCCGATGTGAAGAGTGGTTCATGTGGATTTTGAAAAGTAAGTGATAAATATTTGGAGAAGTCTGAAAATGTCTGAATATTCTTAAGAATTCAAACGTCATTGCTCGTTGAAAGGGTGTAATTGCATTCATATTCTAATATCAGTGGCATAAAATCTTAAAGTCTTAAAATGACAAAAACATTGTTTATTGCAATTTTTCTGTGACAATTTATGGTCCAGCAGAAGTAGTTGTTGTGACAGGCCGACATACTGTAAAGCTATAATGTGACAACATGTCACCGTGGCCCGAGGTGCGGAGTGAAGAGACAACTGCAGCAGCACAGTTAGGACCATCCTCCACCCCTGTCAGAAGCAAACAGAAATAAAAAGGTTCTTACATAGAAACAGATTGTTGATCGTAGACCCTACAGAGCCAGCACAGATCCTCAGCTTGCAAGAGAGACCGGTGGTTTGTAAATGACTCGCCGTAGCACACAAGTAAACTACTCACCAAAGGCTGATGTATCCTCCCCAATATTTCCCATGGGCTGATAGTCTGAGGCAAAAGTATCTGGCACTGTTAACCATGAACTTCCACGACAAAGGAAATTAATTCCAAGGAGCAAACAGAAAAGCCAGACTCAAGCTCACCAAAAAAAAAACAGCGACATTTTCCAAAGATTCAATCCTGGAGCCATGTGAGTTTTACCTGGACTCCAGCCACCCTCCTCCTCTTCCTCCAGCCTGTGCAGGACCTTGGTGGTGCAGGCCAATGTTGGGATTACTGGAGGCTGGCAATGAGTAGAGTAAACAGGGATTAAAGAACACCATCTCATGGATTTGGACCAATGTCATCCACCATAGAAGAGTCTGATGATAATACACCAGAGCAGTGAGGAAACCCTGGAGAAATAGCGCGAGCAGAGCATCACAGGAAGGTCGGACAGCTTCAAAGTCAAACACGGGCACCATGAGGCCAAGTCATGTAGATAGGATGTCAAAAAAAAATGCCAACAGATTTTGGTAAAAAGTTAGACCATGGGCAATGTAACAAATCAGTTGTCGTGGTGTGAATACAGATTAAGGTGAACCAGAAATCTTGTGATGATGTCTGAACAGTGGGAGAGAAGGTATTTTTATAAGGGCTGTCAATCGATTAAAATATTTAATCGTCATACAATGACAAATATTGTCTAGAAACCCTCACATGTACTGCATTTAGCATAAAATATATGCCCAAATCATAACATGGCAAACTCAAGCCCAACAGACAACAACAGCTGTCAGTGTGTCAGTTTGCTGACTTGACTATGACTTACCCCAAACTGCATGTGATTATCATAAAGTGGGCATGTCTGTAAAGGGGAGACTCGTGGGTACCCATAGAACCCATTTTCATTCACATATCTTGAGGTCAGAGGTCAAAGGACCCCTTTGAAAATGGCCATGCCAATTTTTCCTCACCAAGATTTAGTGCAAGTTTGGAGCATTATTAAACCTCCTTCCCAACAAGCTAGTATGACATGGTTGGTACCGATGGATTCCTTAGGTTTTTCTAGTATCTTCACTCTAGCTTTAAAATTGAACCCGCTACAACTTAAAAATCGCAAGTTGCGTTAATGCATTACAGAAATTAATGGCGTTAAAACAAATTTGCATGAATGCGTTATCGCGTTAACTTTGACAGCCTTAAATTAATCCATAACTTAATGGATATGATGTTATATTATCAATCCACAGTATTTTAATCCTCACACGACCAACACCAATTTACATGTAACCGTCTTCCTCAAAAAGTACTAAACATGTATTTCATTATATTATATTCTCTCTGGCACAAGCTGCCTGATGACTTGATATCCATCACAACTGTGTCCACATTCAAAAGCAAACTAAAAACGTTCCTATCCTCCCAGGCTTATGGTTAATTACAATATGTGGCTGTGTGCAGCGGTTCCTATTTGATTGTGTTGAAGTTTTGGTTTTATTTTTATTTATTTTTTTATTTTTATTTTCATTGTATTGCTGTGTGGTTGGGTGTATGCTTGGGTACTGTATTCTTATATTTCTGTAGTTTATGCTGATATGTTCTTACATTTATGTCTATATTTTTATATTTTGCCTATAAATGTAAATCACTTTGAGTTTACGTGTAATAAAATGTGCTATATAAATAAAATTGCCATTACCATATTTTCTGTTATCAAAATAACACCTTTTTGGAGGATTGTGCAGCCTTGGCAGTGGTATAGCTCACCGCTAGTTCAGTTTATGTTACTACTGTAGATTTGTTTCCTTCCTCATGTGAGGACATCTATCAGTGCTCATCGCTTTACCTATGTGTTACAGGTCTTTTTGCTCAGGCTCCAACATTGGGCTCAAAGGAGCCGTCAGCGGTCTTACTCATTTAATTACGTCCATGTGATGTACTGGCTGAGAGCTACACCTCGCCTGGCTTCCCTAATCTGATGGCAAATAAGGGTGACATCCATCTCACCATGTCAGAAATAGTAATGGCCACACTTTCTCTTCTCTCTTTGGTCTACATTGATGCAAGACAGCCATTCAGCCTCCACTCCCCTCTCATCCCTCCTTTACTCCTATCATTCATCACAGGAAGTCCCACCAGATGAGATCGTTTAACAGTGGGCGTGAATGGTGATGTGCACTCTTCTCCTTCTGTTAAAGCAGAGCCTCTGCGATTTGGAGTCCAGAGCTTGGCTTCAAAGGAATTTGTCACTGGGAGGGACGTTTTAATTGGACCATTAACTTTTGGAAAGACTCTTCCAGATATCTTGATGAATCGGGTTTTTCTCCCCTACCCAAAACTCAAACTCAGTACTTTACACACACCTCTGACAACATCTTCATACGCACCATTTCCACTTATTACTGTCTGAGACTTTTCCTCCCAAGTGCATTACACGCTGCCCCCGTTTCAGCCCTTTGTGGCTCAATAAAAGAGAGAGGAAAAGATTGGTGGAGATTATTGTGAAAAGTGGACAATGCTGCTTTTTACAATGACAGTTCTGATCCCATTGTTTGGTCTTGAAACGTTTAGAAAGTCTGTGTGAACATGCACACCTGAATGTCAGACGTTGAGTAGATTGCAAAAATGTAATAGGGAAGTTTTTGCCAAAAACGTATCTGCAAGTATAGAAACATGTCAGCTTGCACCTGTGAACAATAACAATATACAGTATGATTCTTTGTGAAATCTCAACATTGTTGTACGTCAAACGCGAGTCAATCCCAATAGACCGCCATGTTAAAATGCCCAACTTTACAGCAGAAATAAACATTTTACAGTAAAGATGTTCCCATACCATTTTTTCCTTCCTGATACCGATTACGATATCTGAACTTGCGGTATCGGCTGATACAGAGTACCGATCCGATGCCAGTGTGATAGAAAAAATATATTGTTATATTATTATTTAACAGCTGTTTACTACTGACCTTGTATGGATGTGATATGATGACTATCTTTGTTGTATGGCCTGCCTCAGGTTAAACCCTTTGTAAAACATGAACAGATTTTCTACTGTGAAATATTGCCAAATGGCTTTCATTTTCCTCGCTCTGACTACCGTTACCGTTACACTCTCAACTAGCACTGTTGTTGATTGTTATCGTCATGTGACAAACTACCTGCAATCAGTTCTTCTTCACTGCTCCAGAACAGTAGTTGTCAGTGGCAACCATGATACATCCAGGGCGACAGCACAGTGAAGGCTTCTGTTTTGGAGCGGCAAAGAAGAATTGATTTTTGGTTAAACAAGTTGATTTTTTTCTGGGTTCATAAATTATGGTATCGGATCGATGCATAGACTGGCGTACTCGCTGATACCCAATCCCGAATTTTGGGCAGTATCGGACATATTTCCAATACTGGTGCCGGTATCGGAACAACCCTACAGTAGTTTACAGCCTGGTCCAAAAAATTGTTTTGGTCTCTGAGGCTAATATCCCCGTTCATAACAACTGTATGGGGGATGCATTTTTATATAACTCACCTGTTTCATTTATATTAAGGCTTAAAGCTGAAGTAAGCGAGATTGGAGCAAATATGATTAAAAAAAGTTATTTTTATAAAACGGTCGCTATATCGTGACAGTAGTACATGAAACAGGTAACCTAAAAAAAATGATGGTCCTCTGTGTCCTCCGGTGTCCTCCGGTGTCCTCGGCTGCTCCTAACGGCATCTGCAAGATTCCACAGAGCGGAGGAAAACAACCAGTCAGAGCTGATCTAAGGTCTGCTGTCCAGCTGCTGTCTATAAGAGCCGGCTGTCAATCACTCGTGAACTCCGACCAAACGGTCAAACTAGGCAGCGCTGATCAAATATGAATCAATATTTTGTTACTGTAATGCCTATTTCTCTCCTCAGATGTTTTCAGAATCATCTTGTAGTGTACTGTTTAGCTGTAAAATGAGAAAGCTTGTGACGCCACTGTCATTGTGAAATCTGGTGAAGGAACGCAAAGTTCCGGTAACATGACCGGAGCACAGCCAATAGGAACGCTCTCTCAATTAAATGAGCGGTGATCGGTAAAAGTCTCCCGTCACCATCTAGATTTTTTAAAGCCTGAAAACAGAGCCACGAGGAGGTGCAGAAGTCCAGTTTTCTCTCAGAACACTTGGATTATAATATGCTGAAAGGTTATTATGGAATTTTTGCCCAATGATGCCAAAAACATACTGCCTACTGCCACTTTAAAGTTAGGCATAATTGAGGGCGTGGGTGGCGTACAAGGTCACTAGCTGCTAGCTGTCTGCTCTGCTGTGTCACCCGGGCCCGATTAGTAGGGAGTTTGGCTGTGTAGTCACTGCAAAGATGCCGACGGCCGGAGCCACACACTTTGAACTTCACAACAGCTCTTCAGAAACCAACTGGTGATGTCACAGGGACTACGTCCATATTTTATACAGTCTATGATTTTATGCCATACCACCCAACTCTACTGTGGTGCTTGCACAGTTTTCATAGATGATGTTTTAATTTAATAACCAGCAAAAAAACTCTTTGCACCTATTATGATCAACATTATTCAGAGCACTTTTATGTGTCTGCGTTTGCCACAATACTGCTCCCAAATATGTTGATTGCAAATTCAAGAGAGAACAAAACGTGTGCTCTTGGACTTTAACACACTGCCACACAGCAGGCAATAAAAACAAGGAAGGGGAGCAGTAGAGAGAGTGCCAATTCTCAAAACCTATCGAAAATGACTCTCGCCAGACGGATGAGGTGAGAACGAAAATAGGAGCATACAATAGAGGAAAGACTTTTCTATTCTTTCTTCTGCCTGTGATCAGTAATCACTGAGGCAGACAGGAGAGAGTAATCTCAGAGAGGGTTCAACAATTCTGCCCATCCTGAGATTACATTATTTTCCCAAATTGCAAGTGAAGCCTCTCAATCCACCAGCCAATGAATCAACAGTGTATAGGCGGGGAGGAGAGAGCAGCATGCCGTGTCATCTAAGACAAGGCGTGTGTGAGGCATCCCATTAAGGAAAGAAAACAGCTGGGAATACTCTGTGTGGAACATAATGGCAAAGCAGTGCAGTGGCAGGAGCAAATTACTTCAGAGAACCCGATTGAAAAGTTTCTGTGGAGGAATTCTCATCCCTCGGAGATAAATAATAAATAGTGTGAAGGTGGGCAAAAACATACATCTAATATAAATAATGTTCATTCTGTGTGGGCTATTGTGAAAATGTTTTGACAAACCAAACTTTGTTTAAAAAACTTTAGCTGAAGTGACATTAACATTGTTCGGAATTTGGAAATATGCAAATATAGCCTATAGGCCTACCGAACTAAAATTTGCTGTGGTTGTACCAAAGGTCTCCTCAAAGCATTTCTTCACTGTAGACCTGGCTATAACTACCTATTACGAAGCAAGAGTAGAAACTAAGGTCTTTTAACATATCTCAAAATTACAATCTCAGCACTAGTTGGTAAAGTTCAACTCAACATCCATCAGCCTTAGCTGCACTTCATCACACTTCAGCTGCATTGCAAACTTAATGTTTACATGTTAGCATGCTAATGTATACACTGATCATACTGACATATTTACATAGTTATATATAACATAATA
Source organism: Adelosebastes latens (assembly GCA_916700685.1). NCBI lineage: Eukaryota > Metazoa > Chordata > Actinopteri > Perciformes > Sebastidae > Adelosebastes > Adelosebastes latens. Next base: position 196,890 of record CAKAKR010065518.1, read on the forward strand.
CTAGCAAGCTATGCTTATAGTCCCAGTCTTATTTAAGCTTTGAAGGCAGGCTATACTGCATGATGCTGCACAGCTTATTATGAAGTAAAAAAATGTAAGTCTTGTGAACATTGTGCAAACTTTTAATGTTCAGCTAGTACATAAGGAGTTCTGCAGAAGTAGGCGTTCCTAATGGATACGTCTGGTGATATTTCATATTTTTATGCTTCTGCGGTGGCAACAGCTGTGGGAGGAGGCATTATGTTTTCTGGTTGTTTCATTCTTGTGAACGCAATATCTCGGGAATGCCTGGAGGGAATTCCTTCCAATTTTGCACAGACGTCCACTTGGACTCAAGGATGAATTGATTAGACTTTGGTGGTCAAAGGTCAAGGTCACTGTGACCTTACGTCCTTCCCATTCTTGTTATATCTCAGGAACGCCTGCAGGGAATTGTATTAACATCTGGCACAGACATCTACTTAAGCTCAAGGATGAACTGGATTAGAATTTGGTGGTCAAAGATCAAGGTCACTGTGACCTCACAAAACATGTTTTTTCCCATAACTCAAGAATTCATATACTAATTATGATAATTTCACACAAACGTTGAATAGGATAAAGTGATGAAGTGATGACATTTTGGACAGACATGGATGTAAAATGCAACTTGACTGGTTTGGCGGAGACATACAACAGCAAGTAATTCTAGTTGTTAATGTCAACAGTTCCCATAAAAAAAAAAAAAATTAAATTGATCCCACTAACAAGTATCGTCTGTGTATCCAAAGGCTGGTATGCTGTAGCTTCTGTGTCATAGAGCTCCATTGTTGTCCAAAACTATGAAGAACACATCAATGAACCACACTGTTGCACAGTGTGACATGTTCCTTCATTAGTATTCCCTTCATTGAGTCAGTGCCCAGCTGTTTTAGGAAATTACTGAGCCTTTATTTAGAAATGAAAGTATGCATCCTCTTTTATGTATTAAGTGGGAACGAATGGAATTTGGGCTGAGTGTCACAGACTGGGAGGGGAAGAGAAGAGATGCACTAATGGATTGTTGCTTCTGGTCCTTTCATGAGATTTGTTAATAATAACAAAAATAAATTATATCGCCGGCCTTATTCTTTAAAAATAGAACCAGATGTCGCCACAGAGCAATATGACAGAAGTACATTAAGTAAGCCAGTATGTTTGTAGTGCTTGTTGTCAGCTCTTGAGTATTAGCGAGCTAAATCTGTGTTTTTTTAAGAAGAAAGAACCATGACAGCACAATACAATTTGAAGCTCACTGTTACATGAGAACAAAATGATGGTAATTTGAAGCCCATTACAGACTATACCACAGATTACAACTGTTATGGGTTCACATTTGCTTACATTTCAGAACAATGCTAATGCCTATGATTAGGTTTCATGGCATACATATGCCTGCACAAGTGAGCATGAGCGCGAGATATACAGAGATAATATGGCAACAATCTGCTTTTTAGACATTGAAAAGGATGACTGATCTGGCTTATATTTTTGAATGATCAGATGGTGGCTAATTGATGTAACAGCAGCTCAGAAAAACATGCACAATAATTCGTTTTTTTTTTTTTTTTTTAAAAGGAACCATGTACTTTAATCAACATTCAATCAAATGTAAATGTACCCGAGTCAGCTGAAAAGAAATATTTTCATCGGCAGTCCCTTTGCATGATGTTGCTAGGCATCCTAGAATAATAAAACTAATACGATATGTACAATAGTTCAATAGTACAATGTGGTAAAAAGCATATACAATACAGTTAAATCCGATCCAATACTTAAAAATGATACAGAAACCATATTTGTTTGACACAGTAATGCTTTATGATAATTAGAAATAACTCCTGTTTCAAGGAATCCATTTCAGTTTAGTTCCTTTGGGGATGACAGGCTTAAACCAGCATGTTTGGTTCGCAAATCAATGTGTCTGAACCACCAAGGAAAATAATCCACAGTACTATTGATTCTGAAAATCTGTGGCACCTTTCACAATCTCTAGAGAGACCCTTAAGCACATCTTACCATGAGACCTGTTAAAGACATCCGGGGATACTGAATACAGCAGCTCGTCCAACAATTTCCTTGTGGAACCGAGAGCCTTTAGATACCTCACATCCTTGTGGTAATTAGCACAAGTCAGGTTTCATTACAATGCAATGAATAATCAAAGAGATTGGACTAACATGAATCATGCCGTAAAACCATAGTGGACAAAAGATGTATTTGCATAATTCAATTAGTTTATGTTAGTGCAACATCAATTGTATTTTTATATGGAAGCACGCTGTCTTTCAAACACACACAGTGGTGATGTGCTCCATGTGCAGAAGTACCTTACGGATGATCCCTCCGTCTTACAATTCCACAGAAAGTAAAAATTCTAAACAAACACTGGGTGCAGCGCATGTAGAACCTTAGGCTATTTTTATAAATAAAGTGCAGTTTTAATGTGTTTGCCATTTTCTCTGTTCATTATTGGTGTTCCTTAGGAATATGAAAATGACTAGCCTAATTCAGTAAAACATGACCCGAGGCAAAATTGGTGGAAAACAAGCAAACATATTACCTAGACTTGACAATACCAATTAACATAAAAAATATGATTGTAGTCTCCGAGGAAAGGCACATTTGAGATTTTCATGACATAAAGTAAGAATACGACTTTCAGGACTTTGAATTGTGTCAATTAAATGGACTCCATTTCCCAATAAATCTCATGATTCCATCATGAATCATAGAGAGCCTGTTTCCTGGGGATCTACTCAATCACATAAATGTGTTTGCTGTCTGACAATAACGATGGAAAAGAATCCATTTGAAATGTACTTAAACCTTTATTAAGTCATAGTTTTGAAATGAAACTTAAATTGAAGTGACTCCTGCAGCTATGTGTAGCTTTCACTGTCTGTCTGAAGCAGTGGCCAACACCCATATCAAACTACAGAGAGCCTCTAAAATTAGGATCAGTACTGATTGAACCTCGAACCTTGCATTAGTAAAACTTAGAAGTTATGGAACTGTTGTTGTTGAGGGTTGGTAGTGTGATTTTTCAAAGAGGTATTATATGGCAAATTGTTGATAGCTGCAAGATGTTAGAAAAAAAGTTAGTGAAAGCAAGGAACTAGTCAATGTCATTTGTGAAATTATGGACCAATAGTATGCCACAATTTATGGTATTGATGGACATTTTTGGTATGCTCTTCACTGATGAACTAGATCAATGCATATTCTTCGCTGCTTTTCTCACACACACACACATTGTTAACCCAGGGTTAACCGAAGCCCAGTGCTATACGATTCACACTGCACTTCTACTAGCCCTGGGTTAAGTGTGAAAGCTTTCTTAGCCTCAGGTTAACATCTCCCTTAGCCCTGGGCTAAGCGCAGTGTGAAAAATAATATATTCAATAGTTAGCGTTGAAGGTTTTTTTGCACTTTATAACAATTTGTCAAGCTGTTCACTCTAATTCACTCTACTACTGTCTAGACAGGGATGGTGAAATGTAAAATGTGATGTGATGTAATATTGTAGTTTATATAATAATTCTACATTCAACAAAAAAAAAGTAAACCCTACAAGCTAAAGACTGGCATTTTACCCCATGTCAGTCAATTGGTGGGTTATTACTTTTTCAGTCTCAGTACCGATAGCGATACCTGGGCTTCTGGTATCGGGCCGATCCTGAGTACGGATCCCATACCAGTGTTTAATTAATAAGCTATATGCCTCACTGTGTGGAAGTGACTGGATCATTCTTTTATGTGTAAGACCACATCAGACTTGACTTAAACATTGCTTTCCTAACTTTGTATAACACAATGTAACAAATAAATACATAGATAACATAACATAAATTTAGTGAATTATTTGTTATTAAAATAATAAATCATACACCAACAACTTGGCAAATTTATTTTTTGAAATTAACAGGAATTACAATTCAGGTGTAAACAGTTTTAATGCAGCAACAAATTGGTCAAAACTTAAACAGGAATTTAAATCCCAGTATATAATGTATAAAGTTTATAAACATAGAATTGAATTTAAATAGATCGGCCCCATTGTCACCGATATCCGATCCAGTTATTTGAGTCAGTATCGGCACGATATCCAATCTGGTATCGGTGCATCCCTAGTTGTTACACCATGATGCCAACACCATGATGCCAACAATGATGACAACATGATCCCTATGTAATATCTAGGGAATATTTATCACATTGACATTTACATCTGGCAGTCTGTTCTCAATTAATGTATTATTATTTAGAATATAATCCGTTACATAGTGAACTATTTGTCAGCTATTCATTAATTAGCTGTTAGTTACTGATTTGTTTTCAACTCATTCCTTTGTAATTTACCAGGTTTTGGTATGCTTTGATAAAGTGTTGTTAACCATTAACTTGTGTTTTCTGTATTAATTGTAATAACAATAAAATATCAATAATGATTGTGTAAATTGTGTTTATATAACCTGTTGTTCACCCAGATTTTTTTTTTCATCATAATGCTTTATCTGTTTTTATAGTGATATTCAAAATATAAATTCAACACCTGTGGCGGGTGCAAATGTAAATACAGACAATAATACGCTTCAAACTTCAATATAAAGACTAGTAAAGACACAAATGTGATCTTGAACTCCTCTGCCTGGCCATTTCTACAGCAGGTATAGACATGTGAACAAATGGGCATTACGATGACCTTCATTGTAATTGGAGTTCAGCATCAAGTAAATGGTCTGAAAAAATGCTGGTGATCCTGTCTTAATGCACAACTGACCACAATAAGTCACACTGATTGCATTTTAATGCTGTGTGGAAAAAACAACAACGTTAATGGTCCAGTGTTGGCACAAGGTAGCGAACGTTGACAGAGACTTATCTCGCCCACTGTGGAGACAAGTCAATCAGTGTGAGGGCCGTTGCCAAGTACTTGTTGTCGCTTTGTGTCTCTGCTGGAAGGGCCACACTCATCATGCTTTCCACTAATACATCCTGTCCCTCACATCCCCTAATACCTCACACCTTGACCGATCTGTGACTCATCTACTGCATATGCTGCACAGACAGCGGCTGCCTCGTAATAAAATAATTGCTGCCCTGGATTTTGTATTTAAAGTCTAAGTTAGAATAATGAGATGCTGCCCCGTTGCACAAAATTACCATAATAGATCAGAGCCAGCCCGTGGCGTAGGCAGTATAGGCGAATGCTCAACTCAGTCTCACTCCCAACTCATCAAATAACGCCAATTGGGCAGCGCCCCTCGGCATCGGAAACCGACATACGGAGGCACCCTTTAGCGACAGTATGTGACAAACCGGGCTTTCAACTAACTCCAATGTAAACCCACCCGCGGCGTTATTCGACGGTCAGTGCAAGTGGAGTAGTATTAATATCACAAAAGTCCACTCAGGGTGGGCGGGAGGAGAGGTGGATGGGTCAAACAAACACAAGACTTTCAACCAGGAGGCTGGTGTTCGTGTCCCGTGTAAAACTAAAAGTAACGTTGACTTATTTTGTCAAGTCAGTCGTTAGTCACATGACTCGTCCGTATTGTCAGTCCCGTGAGTCGTTAGTATCATCAGCCCTGTGAATCATCTGAGTCGCTAATCACGTTAGTCGTTAGTATCGTCAGTCCCGTGAGTCACATTAGTCGTTCGTATCGTCAGCCCCGTGAGTCATGAGAATCACTAGTCAAGTTAGTCGATAGTATCGTCAGCCCCGTTGAGTCACGTTAGTTGTTAGTATCATCAGCCCCGTGAGTCACGTGAGTCGTTTAGTATCGTCAGCCCCGTGAGTCACTTGAGTCACTAGTCGCATGAGTCGCTAGTCAGCAAAGTCAATGTCAACCACGACCGTTTCCTAACCCTATAAAGGATGTTTTGCCTAAACCTAACTTCCTGTGAAAATAGAAGTTTATTTTGAAAGGACACTATGCATGTAACAAGTGTATATTGACACGCCATCCCCGGTCGGTCCAAAATGCAAGAGGGGTACCCTGTGCGTCGGTATTTGACGAGTTCGGAGTGAGAATCTGTTGGAATGCTAGGGGTTCCATCCATCAATAAGGGTTTCCAAAATGAGGGAAGAAAAAAAAATTCAAAATGTATACATTTTACTATTTTAATACTATTGTTTTTGAAATATAGCATAACTACATAGCCTATTAAATAGGCCTTATTTTCTGGGTTGCCCACAGCATCACCCCAGCACATCATGCACCCACCCATCCCCCCAATGCTCTTAGAGTGAGCGAGTGACACTGACCGTGAAACGTGATAAGATTAACATCAGTAGCCTCAAATATACTGTATCATGGCCCTCTGGGGACCAGGGAAGAAAAAGAAGAGACGAGGAAGAAAAATGGTAAAAAAGACAGAGGTAATGTGATGAATGAATAGTTTATCTAGTAGTTACTGCTGCAGCAGAGTGCTACTAGCTTACATTGGATGATAGTAACGTTCGCTTTATTTTGTGTTTTTTTTTGTTTTGTTTCTAAAATAAAAACAATCTCAAAGACATAAAGCTATGCAGTTTATGTGTGAGTGTATGAGCTCAATGATTAAGGGGTGGATTTGGCTGCGATGCAAGGGGCACCAGCTAAAATCTTGCCTAGGGCACCAAATTGGTCAGGGCCAGCTCTGTGGGGATTGATAGGGTTGTTGATCAATACCAATGACTCACTGATTACTTTGGCAGAGTCACTACTGGCTTTCAAAACTCATTTTCCAGCTCATATTCTGTAATGGCGAAAACCCCACCGATCACAATGTCTCTTTTATCAGAGGCTCATGTAAGATGAGATAAATTCTGTGATGTGTCATGTCATCATGATCTCTGATAGAAGTAATTGAGGGATTACTTAGTATCTTTTTAAAGCTAACTGCTTCTACAGGAAACTTAAATGGGTTTTGGTGTTTGTACTTTGTGGAACTATGCCCTGTACTGTTGTCCAGAAAGTTTGGAATTTGTTCTCGCCAACTTTTCCAACCCCCTGAGGTCAAAGTCCAGTACGTGCTTCTCAGCTTGCAGAGGTGAATTTTCCAGAGGCGACATAGGGTCACAGAAAACCTAGGGTTCTAATGGTGGTCAGAAGCTATAGCTTTCACTCTTGAGCAGAACATGATGGAGCTTTCTTTACTGCAGCTCTGCATGGGCTGGGCTGTGCAAGTCATCAGTCACGTAGGTGCAAAGGGGGTAAGGGTGGGCACATCCACACCAGGAATGAGAGCTGACTGATGGGTTATTGCAGTAAAGCTCTGTCACCGAGTCTAGCCATCCATTAACGTCAGTCCTACCAACTGAGCACTGGGTCTGGGGTCTGGACACTATATCTATGGAGCATTTGATTTCACAGCACATTTAATGGCTGGCTCCACCATATGAACTACCGTAGCTCCTCTCAGATGCAATTCAAACATGCACAAAATGATAGCGAGCATATTGTAATTATGGTGAGAGAGAGAGAGAGAGAGTAATAGAGAGGCAGACCCAAAAGTGGTACTGCCCTCAGCAATTTTAAACGTCAATAACTCTGTCCGTCCAGTTTTGTGCTAAAATCATGCTGATTGCACCAGATGAAAATTGAAGTGATTTTCTGTACAAGATCCATTATGTGTGATGACAGCATGTGCTGAAAAGTGAGTCTGAAGTTGCCTCAGGCTTTATACAGTAGATGTTCTTTATCAGACACTTGCAATTCTTCCTCCTATATGCCACCTCAAGGGCATACATACAGTACACTAACAATCAAATGCATCAAAAAGCAAATGAGTTTTTTTTTTCAGAAATTATAGTAGATTTATAATCCTTTTTAATCAACGTAGCTCTGCAAATGTGGCCCCAGGAGATGGAGTCATTAGCCAACTCAACGCTCAAGCTGGTGCCACAATAGACACAAAAACTGAGGCAGGATTTGGAGAGACAGCCTGCTCGCATTAAATGGCGACTGAATGACATTGGTAAATTGCAAGTAATTTTGAGTGCAATAAGAACGCTGTACTTGCTTTTGGTGTGTCATTTGTACGCCATGTAGTCTGTACAGACCGCAATATAAATATGCATCAATATGCTACGCTCAGAGCTAGTGACGTAGAATAAAAGTGAGAAAGACCAGTTATGGTGTGATGGGAGGTGGATGGGTCCAACAAACACAGAACTTTAAACCAGGAGACCGGTGATTGTGTCCAACAGTGTTGTTTCTGTATGTATTATACTCAGTTTATATACTTATTTTAAGCCCAACCATGATGTTCGTCCTAAACCTAAGTGAGTGGTTTTGTTGCCTAAACCTGCGGCCATTAGCGTAATATTGTTTCAATTTCATTGTTACAAATGACACACAAAAAGGCTAAAATGCTTTCTCATGACACGCGGAAAGTCCTTATAATGTTGAGTTTCCCATGAGATTGGGTCGAGATGAGGTCTGGAGCACACGCAAAAGCTCTTACTATAACCGTGTACTCCAGATCTCATCTTTTTAGTGACCCTATTTAAAGCAAGGGTCAGCAGGATATTTTTGGCATCATTGGGCAAAAATTCTATAATAACCTTTCAGCATATTGTAATTCAAGTGTTCTGAGAGAAAACTAGACTTCTGCACCTCCTCATGGCTCTGTTTTCAGGCTTTAAAAAATCTAGCCCGTGACAGGAGACTTTGGAGAATCACAGGTCATTTCAGAGAGAGAGCGTTCCTATTGGCTGTTCATTCAATGGAGGCAGCTGTCACTATGTGAAAAGAGAAAGTTTGCTCCGGCTGGTGGGCGGTGCTTGGTATTTCCTCAACTAATCTCAACATGGCTGCTGGGTCACAAACTTTCTCATTTTAGAGCTAAACAATACACTACATGATGTTTCTGAAAACATTTGAGGCGAGAAATAGGCATTACAGTAACAGAATATTGATTCGTATTTGATCAGCGCTGCCTAGTTTGACCGTTTGATTGGAGTTTGCGAGTGATTGACAGCTGCTCAGAGACAACAGGCTCCATTGGTTGATTGGTTGTTTACCTCCAGTCTTTGAAATCTTGCAGATACCATTAGGAGCACCGGAGGATACAGAGGCACATGATTACATTACATGTCTCATGCACTACTGTCATGATATAGTGACCATTTTCATAAAAACTTTTTTTAATCAAATTTGCTCAAATTCTACCCACTGCAGCTTCAAGTCAGTGACTGGCACATTGTAGAAAAATGCTCCGTCATCTTCTAAAGACACTGTGCATAAATAGTGCCATACACCAAATAGCATACTTTTTTTTTTCACAGTTTTTAAAAATGTTTTTTGTATTGATACTAATTACTATATTTCATAGCTATGACTTCTGTTTGATGTCATACATTCAACTAACTACTCTCTTTGTTCTTACTGATCTTTCTCTCTGTCTTGGTTCCTTTTTAAACTCCCTGTTTTCTTCTGCTTTGAATTCAAATGCACAAAAAGAGAAATAAATGTTTTCCCACCAAGGATTATTGTATAGAGGCAAAGGTATGACAGGCTATTTAGGCCGTAATTCATTTCATTTTCTTTCTCGCACACACTCGCACAGACACAACTATACTCTCCACACACACTACCACAGTATACCCTCCTACATGCACAATCATACTCTCACACACACACACACTATCGTCTGGGCCATAAATCAGAATACTTCCTCAGAAACACTATCATTCTCACTTAAAGACACCATCATACTCTCACACATACACTATATTACTCTGTATTAGTGTATGCAATATGGGATAGTGGTGTGTACTGTATGAGATAAATTGCAGTGTATGTGAGAGAATGTAGTGGTGTGTGTGAGGAAGAATGATAGTGTAAGTGAGAGACAATAGTTGGGCGTGTGAATTCAGATAATGATGTGTGCATGAGGCAGTATGATGATGATGAAAGACAAAATTAGTGTGTCTGAGAAAGAATGACAATATCAAACACAACCATTGTCTTCTCACACGCAGAGTAGGATAATGTAAAGAGAGGGCCAATGATTGTATGTTTGAGAAATTATGATGGCTTTATGTGAGAGGGAAGTGCATTGTGTGTCAAGGAGTATAATTAAAAAGGAAGTTGATTGAACAGGAAGACAGTTTAAATCCTCATTCCCTGATTGGCTTACAGCCTTGATAACAAAGCCTGTACTTGCTAAGAGCACTGCTGGCTAAATTGGAGCTAAATTCACATAAACACTCAAGATCAGTGGAAGTCGCACAAAGATAGCTATGTTTTCATTTATTCAAGAGTACCTCCAACAACAAAGAACTTTTCATCCTGGTCCAACCACACATTCTCATCCACCACCCCTACTGCCCGCCCTTAGTGGATTTTCACACTATTAATACTATGTCACTTGCTCCGACCATCGAATAACGCCGCGGGTGGGTTTACATTGGAGTTAGTTGAAAGCCTGGTTCGTCAAAAACTGTCGCTAAAGGGTACCTCCATGTGTCGGTTTCCGATACCGAGGGGTGCTGCCCAATCGTTGGTATTTGACGAGTTGGGAGTGAAACCGGGTTGGACTATAAGACTATAAGCATAGCTTGCTAGTATTACGTACTCACGTGACTAATGACTCACATGACAGAATAAGTCGACGTTACTTTTAGTTTCAGACAGGACATGAACACCAGTCTCCTGGTTGAAAGTCTTGTGTTTGTTTGACCCATCCGCCTCCCCTACCGCCCGCCCTTAGCGGATTGTCACGCTATTAATACTACGTCACTCGCTCCGACCACTGAATAACACGGCGTGTGGGTTTACATTGGAGTGAGTTGAAAGCCCGGTTCGTCACAAACTATTGCTAAAGGTTGCCACCGTACGTCGGTTTCTGATGCCGAGGGGCGCTGCCCAATTGGCGGTGTTTGATGAGTTGGGAGTGAGACCGTGCTGGTCCAACATACTTCATGAGCAAATTACCCACTCTTTGTTCCTTGGAGTGAGCTGTTAAAAAAGAGCTGTATGCTTTGGAATCAGCAGCAGGAGGACATTGTACAGGCACACACAGCAACTTGAAATCAGACCACTGACATTCACAGGAATGTCTGATGATGTCTTGACTGACATTGTTAGTGACATCCTTCAAACCACCCCAAATCCAGTTGAAAGGTACGTGCTAGGAGGCCTTCGATCACGCATGATCAGAATAAAACATTGACGTGAGAGATGTTGCCTGAAACAGCTTGGCCTGTCCAACTGAGTCAAGCTGATTCCAAAGCATACAGCTATTTTTTGCCAACTCGTTCCTAGGGACAAACAATGGTCTTTTCTGCACCTTGCTAATCTTTCAGAGAAAAGATAAAAAGAAAAACAGAATACAAAAAGAGTGTGCACAGTGCATAAACCTGTTTAACTGAAACATTCTCAACAGGGTATTGGAACAAACAGAAATTTCCCGTAGTGATTTTCTACCTAAACTATGTGTGTTAGCTATTGCAAAGTCCATACTCTCCCTTAAATCCTCATATGTGTCAAGCAGTGGCAATTTAAGGCAGCGAATACAGGTGTTCGCCATGGGCCAGCAGCGTTTGGGGGCTGAAGGAATGATCACGCAGGAAATCAATTGATGCCTGAAGGGAGAAGCCAACCGGAGGGATGACACTTGGATCCTCTCAAAGGCAAAGATTTTTACTTTGCTCTAACACACAGAAAGACAAGCAAAAACAACAACGAAAACAATGAGAATTTACAGCAATCAGAGTGGGAAGTTAAAAGTAACATAGTACCATAGAAAACTCTAAAAGTAAGGAATGAAAAACAAAGAAATAGAAAAAGGAAATTGGGAGCTGGCAATGATGTAAGGATAGAAGGAGTGAAAGAATGAAAGGAAGCAAAGAGTAAAGGAAGAACGGCAAACAAATAAAATGGAGTAAATGGAAAAGAGAATACAAGATATAGAAGCAGAGGAAGCTGACAAATTAGCCAGAGGCTGGCACTAAAGGAAAGCTTAGCGAAATGATTTAGAGCTATCCTCTGGGGATAATGAATGTCTGTTACAATTGTGATGCAAACGTGACATTAGTGGTGTTAATTTCTCCTGGAGCAAAATTGTGTACACTTTGAGTGACCAACAGCATGGGACACAATGCCATACCTAGCAGCAATATTTACCTTCAACATCCTGAAGGTAATCCCTCGAAAATGGCACAACAAGTTCCTCTGCCATTCTCTTGTTGCCTCTCACCTCAGACAACCAGATCCATTTATTCAGCAGTGAGTGGGGATAGTTTTAAGTATTTAGGGCCTAAAACTGGCTGGATGCATTCGGATTATATATTGAACACCAAGGGAGATGAGATGAGAGACATGGGAAGACAAAAATGTTTGTCTGTTTGAAATTGGAATTGGAATCCTTTATTGCATCACCAATGCAGAATAAGAGCTAGAAAATCTAAGATGTCATAAGAAATTAAGATGAAATTTGGGAGGGTGAAAAAAAAATTCTTTATTGAATTATGTTCAGACTTGACAAACATAATCTCAAATCCAGTTCAGTCCAAAACTTTGTTAGCTATCAATCATTTTAGAAGAACCAGTTGAAAAAACTAAACTGAATTCATTGTTGTTTCATGTTTTTGTTTGTGTAATATGTATTAAAGCTGCAGTGGGTAGAAATGGAGCATATGTGATTAAAATAAGTTATTTTTTATAAATGTCACTATATCCTGACAGTAGTGCATGAGACAGGTAATCTGAAAAAAATCATGTGCCTCTGTGTCCTCCGGTGTCCTCCGGTGTCCTCCGGTGCTCCTAATGGCATCTGCAAGATTTCAAAGACCGGAGGAAAACAACCAATCAGAGCCGAGCTGGAGCCTTGCCGTCTCTGAGCAGCTGTCAATCACTCGCAAACTCCGATCAAACGGTCAAGCAGCACTGATCAAATATGAATCAATATTCTGTTACTGTAATGCCTATTTCTCGCCTCAAATGTTTTCAGAAACATCTTAAAGCTTACTATTTAGCTGTAAAATGAGAAAGTTTGTGACCCGGCAGCCATGTTGGGATCAGTACCAAGGAAATACCAAGCACCACCCACCAGCCGGAGCAAACTTTGTCATAACAGAATATTAATTCATATTTGATCAGCGCTGCCTAGTTTTACCGTTTGGTTGGAGTTTGCGAGTCATTGACAGCTGCCTGTTGAATGAACAGCCAATAGCTTTTATAGACCATTAGATTTTTTAAAGCCTGAAAACAGAGCCATGATTAGGTGCAGAAGTCTAGTTATCTCTGAAAGGTTATTATGGAATTTTTGCCCAATAAGGCCAAAATTATTCTGCCTACTGTGGGTTTAATTGTGAAAATCTAGTAGTTGTAGTGTGTGCAAATAGCTTGTTTTACAGCTTACTTTTGTTACGTGTGGCCCTGCATCTGCACACTATTTGTGGGCGTGTTTGTTGTCTCTCCTCTCTTCCTACCCTCCACCTGCCTCTTTTTCAGTCGGAGTGAAGCACCTGAAACTGATAGCTCATCAGGGAGAAAGAGAAGGCCTGGAGGAGGAGTGTGTAAATAGTCACAGACAGGCCGGCCGCCCGGCCAGCCGGCAGCACAGTTCTGGAGACTTCTGTCTCTGTTGTTTTTTTTCCTTGAATGTTTTGTTGCCAGCATGGCTGAAAGTTATTTTAGTTTCTTACTTTAGTTTCACCGGTAATTCAGTATTCGTGTTTTCTTTAGTCTTAATTCCCCTCTAAGTTTAAGGGGATGATCTGGGTGCGACGGCCCACTGCATGGCTGGCTCAGTGACTTCCCCATTCTTTTGTTCTTTTTGGCCAGGATCTCCAACCCCTTTTGTTTGTTTTCTCTTACCTCTACTTTCCTCCAAGTAACTGGTTCTTGGTGTCCTTGACATGTTTCAGTGTCTATTAGAGCCTTTGCCTGTTTTAGAGAGGCTAAAGTACTTTACAGACAATAAAGAGTTATTTTTTACATACTTGTAGGTCTAGTTGATACGGAACACAAAGTCTCTTGTTCAAACGTGTTCAAGTGTTTTGCTCTTCTTGTATATGTGCAGTGAAAAGTGGCAGAAAATATTGTCCAGCCCTAGTTATTTATTTTTTTAATCATATAACAAAAATCTCACTAATTTGGTTCCAAACAATAGTGTCACACAAACCCTTCAAATGAACCGCAGACTCTGTGGACTAGCTGAAACATGAGTGTCTTTAACCAGCACATCTCTGTCTTGTGCATTTCAATGCCCAGAGACACCCAGCATTTACCTGGTAATCTAGCAGTGGCTTTGTGGCGTGTAACACATTGTGCATTCTGACACCTACAAACAAAAGAAAAAGAAGCAATACATTTGCAGGATATTTAGGCAAACAAGAATGCAAACAGTATAATGTGTGAGAAATCTGCAGCCTCCCTTTTGACAAGAGCTTTACTGCGCTGCTACTAAATAATGCCACACACTTATGCACACATCAAACTAAGGCCTGTACTACGAAGCGAGTTCAACATACCCAGGGTATCTTCTTGTTATCTGGCTTAACTAACCCCAACAAAGGGGATCTCGCTAAACGGTCCTACGACGCTGGTTATCAACTCGGTAAGTCAACCCAGGTTTTCTCAGTCTGGCTACGAGTGCGTTCACATCAACGGGGCAGTGTCTGCAGCATCTGACCAATCACAGACATGGACAAGTCCACAGACTTGCAGACAGACAGGCAAACGGCACATTTTACAAAGGAAGAGCAAACTATATTAGACAAATACAAAGATCTTAAACACTTTATCCAGGCTAAAATTAACACAGTTGGAGCTGCCAAATACAGGAAGGACAGCTGGCAAAAGAAAAATCTCCCGATGTGTGAATACGTAAATTAACAGACTTATTAATTAAACGGAATACTCAAAGGTCAGATAAAGTCGTCTAGATATGAATAGCTTTAAAAAGTACAATGGATGAGTGGATTACACTTGATTATGCCCATTAAAAAGTACATGGAGTGTGTGACTATTTCAACCTTCTTTCAGCTGCGTCCCCGTCTCCGGCGGTGTGAAACGGACTCAAGAGCAAGTAAAAAAATAAATATAAAAACATAATTCAAAGCGGTAAACACCCTCAGCATACAGCCAGCTGTTCTTCCTGCATTTGTCAGTTTAAACTGTGTTGTTTTTAGCCTGGATTATGTCTAAAATGTCTTCATATGTGTGTAATATTATCATATGATCCGCGCACCGAGCTTTGATTGGTCAGTAGGAGGTGCTTTCATACGAGTTGATCTCTTATCTGGAACAAAACCTGCTCCGGATCAAGTTAGCTGTTCAGCATAAGTTACCATGGCAATCTACCCCGGTAAGAAGTGATCCACCTTCGTAGGACGGAAAACCCTGGGTTAACCCTGAAGTTACCTCGCTTACCACAAATCCTAGTTCGTAGTACAGGCCTCTGGTTGATCATAACTCTGCTCTGTTTATGTGGGACACCTCAGATTACTGAAGCTCATTAATCCTGTGCATCATGGCATCCTTTACAACTATTTTACCAACAGTGGAATTTTATCTTTTGCTCTTGAACTGCACTACAATAATTTACGATATAATGTCACCATTTACGACGTGAGATGGAGTAGAATAAGGAATAAAATGGCGTTGGGCTGATGTGGTCGTATAAACCACTCCAGCAAATAAATGGTTCTATTATTAGTTTCAATTGTGGTTGTACTAATCACAGTAACCGTAAAAACTTCACTATCTCTCTTTGGCAGAAAATTAGTGGTTCTGTGTGTTCACAACATGCCACTCTGCTCCGTCCAGACAACAAAATGATTTCCTGAAGACGTTTTCCTCCATTTGTTGAGCTATTGTTGCTTCACTGATTGGCTCAGCTAATTCAGTTCTATGAGTGGCTGAGCTATTAAACTAGGGGCCCATACAGTGATAACTTGTTGGTATCATTGAGCTGTAGCCATCACAAATGAAATGTAAAATGCACTCAAGATTTGCACTAAAGATTTGCACATTACAATTTACCTGTTTTTAAGTGGAAGACCACCATAAACAAGGATTACAGCAATGGCCTATCTAGCGATGAAATGCAGATCTTCTCCTAAAGCTGCAAAAAATCATTGCAATGGGCTGAGTAATGGTGTCACTGGACACCTGCTGGATAAATGTTAATGTTAACCCAGTTAACCCAATCGCCATGATAACGTCTCATTTCTGAAATTTCCATTGCCCGTTACAGCTGACAATGTACCATGTACCAACGCTAATGTTCGCTTTAAAGCAGAAGCGGTGGCTCCAACAAAGGCATTATCCATGGCTATAGAAATATAATTTAACCTTTTTCAATGAACTCACTTCTTCCTTGATTTTGAAGCCTATTCACTGATATACTGCTGAATTTGATACCAGGGTTGCATCAGTTGGCTAACATCAAGACTAGCTCCTGTTGAAGTGATGAATGCCATCCCACAGCAACGTGTGACCAGGTTGGTGACCAGCACGAGGAGGAGGTGCCAGGCTGTTGTGGCTGCGTATAGATCTTCCACCCGCTACTGAGGCTCCTGACGGTGTTTTAAATTAAAAAAAGTGTAAAATAGCCAATACATCTTGTTTGTTCCTTGTTACTGATGGAGAGTTCAATCATCCAATCCACCAAACAACTCAAAACAAGAGTCAATACCAACAGGAGAATACACTGTTTAGCATTGGCAGAGAATGCTGGCAAATTTTACTTGGGCGCTACCCACATAATCAGCTGTGCTGCTCATCCCACAAATGCATGATCCTTACAAGTTGGACATCATTGTGAAGGTAAATAAACAGGCTTTCCAACGATGTAAAATACAATGCCAATTAGCATTGTAACAACGGAGAAATAATCGACCAAACACAAATTTCCAAACTTTTTTTTCTGAGTTTATATGAAAAGTTGTGGCTGGTCTGAAATTCACAAGAGGAAACGTTTAATGTCGGAGTACAAGTGAATGCAGCAAGAGATGATGCTCCCAGCTGCTGCCCTGTGCGGACAGGAATGCTTTCTGTTTTCTCCCAGCCCCAGAAGCTTTCTGTGCAGCCTGTCCCGGTCCCGGCCGCACACAATGATGCTAAAGACCTTCAAGACACTTTAGGATGTCTTGCTGACACCTGCCTCCTCAGTTTGTATCACCACTGCACTGAATCAAAACAAGACCAACCAGGCAAGCCTAGGTGAGCTGGAACACGACAGATTTCAACAGTCAAAATTTGGAGGGGGCGCTCGTATTCCCCCTCAATATTGAAAGTATTAGAATTGCCCTCCGCTCCGTGCTGTCTGTGTCTGGCCCTTGTTAAAACTCAAAAGCCTAAATAAAAAAATAAAACAAAGAAAAACTGGCCCTCATAAAACCTGCCCACTGGGAAAATTCCTGAGCTTCCCGATTGCCAGTCGGCCTCTGGTACCACTGCATGCAGCTGGTGTCAATTTTATTTTTTTCACCCCAGCCCCTCAGACAGCCCGAGACTTCCACTGTACTGTACTATTATTGTCTCTAAAATAAACTATTATGCAATAGTATAATGTGTGTAAAAAAATATAGTTCTTTGTGTTCATTTGAATATTGCTGTGTGTAGGAGAGCATGATAAATAAATAAAGAACAGTATGATTGTACATGAAAGAGGGTATAGTGGTGTACATGTGAGATTATAATGTGTGATGTGTGTGAGACCAAGAATGAATCATCACTCATGGGGCCTCTCATAGTAATTGTCTAACGGCGTCTCATAAAAAAACATGTACAGGCTGTTTATAAATAAAAAAAAAATTCTTCTATAGTATGTCTTCTTATAGTACCATGCCCCTACGGCTTTAGCACCAACTCTCCCTCTTCACAGCCCCTAAAAAGTCATGCTGACACCTAGTTAATGTTCAGACAGAAATTAAAAAGAAAAGCTGCTTTCAACCAGCACGGCACATAAATGTAAATTACAGTTTGTCAGAGACAAAGTCATGCAATGCGAGATATGCCAAAGTAACTATTATTTACGTTTTGGTGTAATGTTAGCCTCAACATTTTTAAGCTTATGGTATAGGAAGTGAAATCAGACTGAGGCTGGACAACAGTGAACAGTCTGCATTTGTATTGCTTACAGGGACATTGACAGTGGGAATAAAAACACATACTGTTGAAAATATTAGACATTGTTTATTGAATGTTTTTTTTTCCTTCATGTTCCTATGCCATCCTGCTTTACAAACCCAGGCATGCACAGGAAAAGTATTGTGGGTGTTATTTTATTATTGAGACGTTTTCCCAAGGGACGTACTGGAGACGTTTGCGAGGACTGAAGGAAAATGAAAAATGCTAAAATTCTAGTTTATGAGATTTTTTCATTCAAGTGAAATGAATAAGTAAAGGAAACAGTGCCCTTGTGGGTTAGGGTTTGGGAAAGAAGAATAACAAAGGTCAGGGTCATATTCATCTATCTCCACAGCGCTGTATGAGCGTTAAAGAAAGATCTGGCTCTAAACATTATCATTCTGATATAGAAAAAAAAAATAAAAATGCTCTGGCTTGTATATGTATTTCTTTAAACCAATCACAATCGTCTTGGGCGGCGCTAAGCAGAGGATGCAGCAATGGTGACCTTGCAAAATAGATAGCGGAAGGTGCCGTGAGAAAAACACGGCTAATGGCAGACTATACCCAAAGTCCGGTGAGTCAGACTAAGGCCATACTGCTTCTGCCTCTGTGGTCTGCTTGTTAGAAAATGATCATCAAAAAAGTAACAGTTTTATTTCAACACATTCTCATCCCAACTCGTCACGTACTGACACCCTGTCAGGACCCCATGGTGTCACTTTCTAATGCACTGGGTAGCTGAGCATGTCAAACTATGAAGCTCCACTACGGTCGCAGTAAACATGTCGTTAACGTTGTGAATTCAAACTAAAACACTTGCTTAGGTTTAGGCAACAAAACCACTTAGTTAGGCCCAGGAGAAATACATCATGGTTTGGCTTAAAGGTATAATATATAACCGTTGTTGGTTGCTATTTGTAAACACACCACATTCAAAGTTGGCCACACCTCCATAGCTCAACGAGCTGAGAGGGATCAGCTATTTAGTGACTGAAGAGAGGGAGCAGCGTTAGTGAGAACAAAGCAGTGGATCAGAGAAATAAAACATTATTTTCTAATTTTTTCATGGTGTTTACGTTCTAAAAAACAAATAAACACACAACTAACTCCGCACAATTAACTCCGCATAATCCTGCAGGAAGGTGCTGAGGGGCCGGGTTTTGAATGAATGCAGGCTTCCTCTCTGCTGGCTGTGGTACAGCGCTGCTCTCGTCAAAATACAGACAAACACCGATCATAGCTGCACTCTCATTACAGAAGCAGGGGGGATCATTGGGCACATGCACATAACACAACCCATTCCCATCTGTAAAATACGGCCACTTTGTATCTAACAGAGCTAAAGCACTTTTGCCTCGGTATCAGACGCCGAGGGGTGCGACAAAGCGGCGATATTTGACCACCTGAACGGGCTGCACACCCTGCACGCTGTTATTGGCTGGGGGTTTCACCCCCAAGTGGGTCACAAAGGCTGTTTGCAGAGACCCAGAAGAGTCTCGAGTAAAGCAAAAGAAATAAGAAAAGAGAAAATACAGGCAGATGGCAGGGTATCTGTAAATACAGACACCACCACACACTTCTAGTGAGGCATAAGTGATGATTGAGAGGGATTATTTTTGTATCAGTCCAGACATTGTTTCGTCGTTAATTCTTGCATATTATACCTTTAAAATTAGTTTGTAAAGTGAAAGTGAAACTTAATGTTGTGAAAACAAAAACAAAGAACACATTGTTGGTTTCACAGGGGTCACAAACAGCAGTCTCCTGAATGAAAGCCCTGTGTTTGTTGGAGTTCTACACTTTATACCCTATGACATCACAAATTTGAGTTCTAGCACTCTAGTTTTAGGATCTGTGAGAGAGTTGTTCATGTTTACGAATATTTTATACCATAGGAATAACTTTTTTCAGATTAACATTTTTAAAATGGGCGTAGTTCCCCTTTCAGGACCTCAAGCTCCTCTTGCCAGTTTTTTTTAATTTTTTGTTTTACTTTGTGTTCCTGCTGACTGTCGGTCTCACTGTGATTTCCCTTCTATGGAAAGCATTTGCACTCTCGACTCCATCTTGGTCCGTCCTTTGTTGTCCTGTCAGAGACTCTGTGCTTAATTGTTTAGATTAAAGCACTTTATAATTAAATGTACAGCAACTCCATCTGAGAAAGGCATTTTGATTATACAGCAGTGGCCTGTATAATTCGAGGTCTTCAAAAGGAAATGGATTCTCTGACTGGCTCTCCCAACCTGTTTTATTCAATATATCTCAAGAGAATAAAAAAACTAATTGAGAAGAAAAGATCAACCATGATGTTCTGCACACTGATTATTTCTCCCCTGCTGTGAGTGAGTCTGTATGCTACAGTATGCTTGCTGTAAAATAAAGTTAGTCCTACTGTATGTCCTGGCTTAATGTGACTTCTCTACATGCAAGCTGAACCGTCAAGTTAGAGTGAAAAATAACATGTTTTTCTTGGATGTTTGTGGCTCATTACACTTAAGCCTGGGGACAGTAATCTATGAGATTACAAATAAGTGGGCCCTACCGCTGGAAGGCAGGATCTGTGCCTTTTTGCGTGGGGAGAGGGAATTTGGCAGGCGGCTGTCAAGCCAGTGGATCAAAGTCCTTTTCCCACTGCAATTGCTCATCACAACAAGAGAGAGAGAGAGAGAGAGAGAGAGAGAAAAAGAGGGAGAAAGAGAGAGAGAGAGAGAGAAATGAGGGAGGGAGACAGAGATAAAGGGAGACAGAGATCTTGGAGGAAGACAGCTTATGCCACTCATGGTTGGCTTACTGTGCACACTTGCTTCAAATTTTAGATCCAAAGCCCATACTGAGCAAAGCTCAATAAAGCACTCAAGTCAGCAGGGGAGACTAGATGTGCTGTCAGTGTCAGTACATCCAAATGGATCGTGACAGTGACACATGAGCGCGTACAGAAGCAATGTCTCCATGCAGAATATGAAAAGGATGTCAACATTTGGAGATGTTGCGGTTAAAAAACTGTACCGAACTTTTAAGATGTATCTCTACGGAGAAAATTATAGTAGACCATACTGCTGTAAGCGTACTGTAGCCATTGTTGAGGACTGAAATCATGTGTTGATGTTTGTGTTTCTATGTAAGAGTTCAGAATAGGTATTTTGAGGAATTGTAATACATACTGTCATTAAAAGTGCTCTATACGATATGCAGAGCATTAATATAGCAGCAAACAACTATTTATAGGTAGATATAGAGGAGTAATTTCTACCTGAGCAGAGAATGAAGTCTCCCTCCCTCTGTGTGTTATAATCAGAGCTTCTCCGTGCTTTGTTGACATAGCCGGGCCAGCCATGCATGCTTTCGTGCATGTTCAATGGAAGGAAAAAATGAATAAAGCATAGTATCACCATACAGTATTTTGCATGGCAATATTGTATCGATACACAGACATCAAGTATCAATCTTTTATTATATAAACTATTGACCTCTTAACAACAATCCAATGGCAGGCCCGGCCACTATTTTGTCTTTCAGAGGTTGTAGCGGGCTCAGTCTTAAAGCTGAGTGAAGATACTCGTGTCATATGAAACTAGAAAACCCAAGAAATCCATTGGTACCATTTCATGTTAGCTTGTCGGGAAGAACGCTAAATAAGGCTCCAAAGTTACACTAAATTTTGGCGAGGAAAAACTGGCATGGCCATTTTCAAAGGGGTCCCTTGACCTCTGACCTCAAGATATGTGAATGAAAACTCTGAGATGAACAGAGTGAAAACTGTAACTTATTAGATAAAACAGATGTTGACAAACTGCATAATTTGCAGTTGAAAAAACTTGATAAATCGCAAGATATTGCAATATACTGTACAGTATCCTATCGCAATACTCAGCACATCACAAAATTGCAATAAGATTGTATTATGACTTAAGTATCATGATAATATGGTATCACAGCTGTCGCCATGTTCAGAGCCATGCAGAGGCAATAGCTCCAAATTTCACATTTAGCACCTAAAGCACACAAAAACAACCTTGCTTACTGTTTCATATTTCACATCACACCTTCTCTCAGAGGGAGTACACATGTAATCCATGTACTCTCCACGCTGCAACAGCCTCTGTGCTCTCTCAGAATCCTTTTTCTCCCCTCATGCACCAAGGAGTGCATGTAAGCATAAAAGTCTGTGTCTGGCTACAGGCGTTTTCCATGTGACTTGATATCTGTGGACGTTAGAATAATGCCCTAGCCTAGAAAGGAAAACAGATTTATGCAGACAAAAACAGAACTTCAATTAAACAGAGCTTACTACACCTACTATTGAGGTGCCCTTGAGCAAAATACTTTATCCCATATTGCACCGATGGAGCTGCACAGTGGTCAACCGACACAATCCCTCGCAAACAGCAGTGTGATGCCGGCTGTGGATCGCTCAGCCGCGACTCCTTAATCGAAAGGAGCGAGAGATAACATCCATCACAGAAGCGTTGGTAATAATGCAAGAGAAAATAATGGCCTTGTTGCATATCGTAACATATTCTACATGCTTAATTACTCCTCTCACACACACCTATATTTGGACATTCAATCGAGAAGTAATATCTGCAGTGCCTGGCTGTCACAGTTCTCTCTCTCTTTCTCTCTCTCTCTCTCTGCGTCTCCGTCTCTCTCGGCATTCATTATTAATCAGAGAATGTTCTTTTTGGTTTCATGATCGCTTTGATAATCAAGGTTGCTGATGGAAGAGCACACATTCAAAATTGATAGTTTGAGCATGGACTACTCGAGGGACAAAAGTGTTAATTAATTAAGTAAGGTGAACAGAAAGTGCTCGGGCTGTGCTCGGAATTCTGGAGCCCCTTGAGATTTTACCACAGACCCCCCCTGAAGCATCAGTCATAGTGGATTATGAGCATCCACCACCAATAGGCGATTCTTTTATATTTTATTTGTATCTTCATTATGATCACGTGTTAAAGCTGGGGTGGGCAGCACATCTTTGGCGTCATTGGGGAAAAATTCAATAAAAACCTTTCAGCATATTGTAATTGAATTGCTTCCCCTGGGTCAACACATTCTCACTCTCAACTCGTCAAATACCGGCATTGCTGACCGACGCACGGGGTACCCCTCTTATGTTACTTTTTCATGGACCAGGGACGACGTGTCAATTTACGCTCATTAAATGCATAGTGTCAAGTTTCAAAATAAACTTCCATTTTCACAGGATGTTAGATTTAGGCAACACAACCACAGGTAGGTTTAAGAAACGGTCATGGTTGACATTAACATCACGGACTAAGGACTCACGTGGCTAGTGACTCACATGACTGATGGTGATGAGTCACATGACTAAAGACTGATGTGACATATTTAGTTTCACACGGAACACGAACACTGTCTCCTGGTTGAAAGTCTTGTTTGACCAATCCACCACCACTCCTGCCAGCCCTTAGCGGACTCTCATGCTATTAAAGCGTCAGTAGGCAGTATATTTTTGGCACCACTGTGCAAAACTTCCTTAATAACCTTTCAGCATATTGTAATTCAAGTGCTCTTAGAGAAAACTA
Organism: Adelosebastes latens; assembly: GCA_916700685.1. Lineage (NCBI taxonomy): Eukaryota > Metazoa > Chordata > Actinopteri > Perciformes > Sebastidae > Adelosebastes > Adelosebastes latens. The sequence continues at coordinate 220,534 of CAKAKR010065518.1, forward strand.
AACTTCTTCATCGCTTTAAAAAATCTAGCCCGACTTTGACCAATCACAGGTCATTTCAGAGAGAGCGTTGCTATTGAGTGAGAGAACACACTTGAACCAAAACATACATGAGTTTTGAACAAGCATGCCTACTCGACTGGCAAACAACTGCATCTTGTTAATGTGCCACTCAGCGTCCTTAACTCCTCTTCCAGTGTACCTGCTGTTCTGTCATCAAGGTGTAAATTACGCCCGGCTAATGGGACATGGCTTCTGATGAAAGTAATCTTGAGGTCACAACACAAAAAGCCTACACAGCAACTGAAAGCCAAGTTGATGTTTTTCATGAACAGTGGGAGAGGCGCCCGTGGGCACAAACAGATAAAGAAAGCCGTGAGATTGCACCAAATGTGTGATTGATGGAAGAGAAGCCAATTTCATGGGTGCCACGAACGCCTAGCAAAGTGTGCAGCCGTTTTATGAATAAAAGAAACAAATAAGCTGTGAACATGATCTTTACGAGATGAGCTCAGTATGAAAATAAAATAAATGTTACATTGTTGAAGTATTGTAAGTATCACTAGCTCTGTCAGTATATACACCTGCTTCAGAGTTAGACCTCTACACCTCTCTTAGATTAGACTTCCAGCTCAAAGCAACAGGAGACTGGATGTCCTTGGTCAAGCCAACAAATAAACACAAATCCAAGGAGCCTGCAAGCTCAAGTGCAGGGAGGATGGTGTACCAGATGCACCCAATGACTCCAGGAAGAATGACAAGTCCACTGACAGATGAGATTAAGAGGGTATGGGAGGATATTGTACATTGCACCATTGAATATGTGCAGCCTTGAGAAAGCTGAATGAAGTTATCTATACAAAATGTCGTATTTGGTCATCAGTGGAACATGGGTGCGGGAGTTGAGGGTGCCACAGCATCCCTTGTTTTTTCTGTAGTCCTATTGTTTAACTTCAATGGAAATTAAAAACTATACTGTATATTAGGGCTGTCAATAGATTAAAATATGTAATGCCGATTAATGCATGATTGTCCATAGTTAATCGTGATTAATCGCAAATTAATCACACAGTTTTTTATCTGTTCAAAATGTACCTTAAAGGGAGATTTGTCAAGTATGTAAAACTCTTATCAACATGGGAGTGGGCAAATATGCTGCTTTATGCTAATGTATGTATATATCTATTATTGGAAATCAATTAACAACACAAAACAATGACAAATATTGTCCAGAAACCCTCACAGGTACTGCATTTAGCATAAAAAATATGCTGCGTTGGCTTGACTTGCCCAAAACTGCATGTGATTATCATAAAGTGGGCATGTCTGTAAAGGGGAGACTCGTGGGTACCCATAGAACCCATTTTCATTCACATAACTTGAGGTCAGAGGTCAAGGGACCCCTTTGAAAATGGCCATGACAGTTTTCCTCTCCAAAATTTTGCATAAGTTTGGAATGTTATTTAACCTCCTTGTTGACAAGCTAGTAAGACATGGTTGGTACCAGTGGATTTCATAGGTAGTTTCATTATATACCAATATATTCTCTCTAGCTTTAAAACTGAGACATCAATTTGTATGAGTGCATTAAAGAAATTAGTGGCGTTAAAACAGATTTGCGTTAACATGTTATTATCGCGTTAACTTTAACCCTAAATTCAACTAAAGAAAATTTTGTTTTTAAGTCTCTTGGGCATTATCTATAGTAATAATAATGGTCCAAAATGATGTAAAACTGCATACTGAAATAGTAAAAAAACTTTAAAATTCTCCAACATCTGCACAGCACCCTAAGCCCTTTAAAAACCCAGGGGAAACCGGATAAATAGTGAAAATGTTATCAATAACTATTAATTATAAATCATCCATTCAAATTAAAGTAAAAAATGTCGATGTCATTATATAGACTGACTGACTTCCAGCGTCCCTGAGTGGCGTACCTTTATGCTGACCTGTCCAGCATGTACCTCGCCCGACTCTCACCCAATCTTAGCTTCAAAGGATAAGTGGGTATAGCTAATATATGGATGGAATGAATACTGTAGGTGTTTTTGGTCAAATAACACTATCTTCACAGCTTGAACAATTTCATATTCCTATTTCCAATTTTAGAGGGGGCTATTTGTCCCAAAGAGGATGTGCTCAACAACACTATAATCACAGACTGAATGCAGTAATAAGGAAGAAGACTGCAAGTGACTGCAGTGGTTTCAGAAGAAAAGTAGTTTCAGAAATGATGTTTGTTGGTTGTATTTTCAGTAGAGCTCGAAATGTACCTCACTCTCAAACATCCTCAAGGACACTGTGCAACAAGTGTGCAATTTGTTAGGCAGTTAAGATGCAGGATGCTGACTATACCAGCAGGGTTTAAAGGTCTAGGAACTCTAGTGCTATGTTTTTGTTTACAGGTTACCAACACTGAGTTCTTTTTGGGGAGAAAAAACAATGTAGTTGTGGGCAAAATGAAATGGAGTGGAGAAGCTTGAACTGAAGCTGAGTTATAAGCAAAAAAACAACCAAAAAGATCTGTTTGTAGTAAATAAAGAGATATCAGTTTCCTTTTCTTAAGATGCGCAGCGTGAGGGAAAAAAACATGTCAGTGTTACTGCTTCTCAAATTGTTTGTAGTGAATGATAAAAGATAAGTAGTACACCTCGTATGCATGTGTTTTAATAATAAAGGATAACAGGTGCAGCTGCTCTTCTGAATCATATCTCAGTGTGTGAGGCAGCATAAAGTTTTCCCTTTGTCCTTCCCGAGAGAACAAAAGGGAACTCATAAACCAAGAGAAAACTCATAACCCTGAGAAAAGAAAACCAGACCAAGTCGGTTCCAACCGTATTGAGCCAGAGGGGCTGTATCCACAGTCCTCACAGGCTAGTCCTTTTGGCAAGTCAAAGGGACAGTTAAAATGTCCAACAACTTAATGAAATACTGCTGGTGCAACATTTTCAAAAAGCAGACTTTAAAAGGGACATATCACGCTCATTCTCAGGCTCATACTTGCATTTTAGGTTTCTACTAGAACATGTTTACATGCTTTAATGTTCCAGAAAACACATTGATATTTTGGATTTACAAGAGACAAAGAGTTTCCCTTCTTTTACGTTGGAAATCAAAGTACATAATGACCCAGTCAGAGTCAAGTTGAATCCAAGCTTTTATACTAATCGGAATCATCCCATTTTGGTCTCCTAAAAATGTCTTATTCAGCATTTGGTTGTACTACACTTCAAGTTGCAAAAACCAACATGGCGTCGGCCAAATACCAAGATGGTGACAGCCAAAATGCCGAACTCAATGCTTCAAAACGGCAGTCCACAAACCAATGGTTGACGTCACTGTGACCATACAGTCTATGGTTTCATCATTCTGAGAAATTACCTACTGTAGATATTCTCTTCACTGATATAAATGCCTGATTAAGAGATGCCTCTGTGTGCCTACCCTACGGCCATGAACTCAGACATCAGGGGTGCTTATTTGCATATGTTTCTCACAAATGAGTATTCCTGCACTCCAAGAAATAAATCACTAAGAGTCATGCAGCACCGTTTTGTTTGCATAAACATTTAAACCGTCTGTACTACAGGATGGTTACTGTGAGTCTGCCCGCTGTGGTTGGCAGCAAGATATTCAGGGAGAAGACGAACGTTGGGTGATGACCTGCTACACTTGCCTGTATGTCACTTTTAATTGGATGTCAGTCTGTCAATAGAGTGTGAGCTAAGTGAAGAAGAGTGTAATTAGAGATCATTAACTTTGTGTAATTCCCAGATTTACTTGGTAGGTTTAGGGGGCTAATATACGGTTAGACTGCTGATTTCAGTAAATAAAGAATTCAGGTTAAAGCATGCACAATTAATTAACATTTCATTCATTTTCTGCGTTGCTTTTCACAGCTCAACAGACGAGGCTATATTAGAGTACAGGCAGCATGGAGTTGAGGCTAACACCTAATCTGGATGGGTGGGTCTCGGTGGTCCCGTGAAATTCCTGTGAGACTCGAAAGCTATCTGTTATCATCATCAGAAAGATGAGGAAGATGAGGGACGTCCAATGCAGAAGTCTAACATTTGAAAGTGTTGCCTATATGTTTTGTAGACTTGGAGTAGAAGCTTTGTAAAAAGCATCATGGGAAATAATAACTTGTGAGTGAAACAGGAGAGGAGTGACAGGTTCAGTTTGGGAGGAGATTGGCTAACAAAAGTTAAAGCGGGTGGGAATAGAGAAGGGAAAATAATTGGCAAGAGAGGAAGGTATTACTCCTGTGTTACCCTCTTGTGTGAAGATTGTATATTATCAGTATTGGTGTATTTTCTCTATATTATGTGCTGTGGAGCAATACATAAACATATTACACATAGCTATTATTTCTTTGTATTGATTCATGAGCAATTTGAGATATCATCTCATTTGACGGTTTATTTTTATCACAATGGTTGCTTTCCTGTGGCCACCGGGGGAGAATGTGGTAATGAGCAGATGGTTAGGTGCGCCCAGGTGACGGCACGACAAAAAGATATGTGCATGTCAACACGTTGCTTGGATGGAATTGGCAACACTCCAACCTTCGTGATATCTTGGGCCTTGTGATTAATTGATGTATGACTAACAAAGCCTTCAGCTTGAGGTCCCATGAAAGAGCTCCTCACAGCTAAGGCGGCTGGACTGTGTTTATTGGAATATTTCTGCTGATCTAGGAAACTAGACTGTGACAGAGGATTCCAGTTGTAGTAACCATGGGACAGCTTGCTTATTTTAATATAAGAGAGAGGGAAAGAGGTAGAGGGTAAATACACAGAAATATGTACATATACTTAGATAAATGTGTGCGTGGAACTAAGCTACACAATAATTGATGGTGCTGCAAACAATGAACGTTTGCAGGACTTTCATATTCGTAGTCAGTTTTTTAAAGTCTAATGAAAGTCAAATATTAGGGCTGTCAAAGTGAACACGTTAAAGTGAATTAATTTTAATGCCACTAATTTCTTTAACGCATTAACACAACCGATCTTCCGGAGGTTATAGCGGGCTCAGTTCTAAAGCTAGAGTGGCATCATATGAAACTAAACTTGCTCCCGCACACACTTTTCTCTGCTTTATTAGTCAACGTTTCGGTCAACAAGGACCTTCATCAGGACATTGATTTCCTGATGAAGGTCCTTGGACATTCATGTCCTGATGAAGGTCCTTGTTGACCGAAACGTTGACTAATAAAGCAGAGAAAAGTGTCATTTCTTTTTTAAAAAGTACATATTGGAGGGGATCTACTCACAGCACCACAAAACAATTTTGAGAATGTGCATGTTTTCCTCTCCTTGAAATCATATGAAACCAGAACCTCAGGATTCCATTGGTACCAACCATGTCATACTAGCTTGTTGCTAAGGAGGTAAAAAAATGCTCCAAAGTTATGCTAAATTTTGGCAAGGAAAAACTGTCATGGCCATTTTCGAAGGGGTCCCTTGACCTCTGACCTCAAGATATGTGAATGAAAATGTGTTCTATGGGTACCCACGAGTCTCCCCTTTACAGACATGCCCACTTTATGATAATCACATGCAGTTTGGGGCAAGTCATAGTCAAGTCAGCACACTGACACACTGACAGCTGTTGTTGCCTGTTGGGCTTGAGTTTGCCATGTTATGATTTGAGTATATTTTTAATGCTAAATGCAGTACCTGTGAGGGTTTCTGGACAATATTTGTAATTGTTTTGTGTCGTTGATTGATTTCCAATAATAAATATATGCATATGCTTGCATAAGGCAAGCATATTTAAATACTTTAAAGTGCATTTTGAACAGATGAAAAATGTGGGATTATTTTGCGATTAATCACAATTAAATATTTTAATTGATTGACAGTCCTAGAAAATATATATCTTCATTATAACAACTTCCATAAATCAAAGCAGGGCGCCGCTCTTGGGTTAGGGTTAGGGTTCAAATTTTTTTATTTTCATAAATATGAACATAAACTGTGTTTATTATAATATAAATAAACAATTGGTCCCTGATATTGTTGGCTTAAAAGTGTTTAGTCAATTTCACTACAATTTACACTTTTATTAACAAATAAGTGCGGCCGGGTTGATAAAAAAGTTTGAGAAAGAGAGTTACTGGGATGAAAAGTGTATTTCTTTCTTTTTTTCTTTCTTTCTTTACTTATTTATTCCTTCGTTTGTTACACAATGTAGAAAATGAGGAAGGGCGCCCACCGGCATATATATATATTTTTTAATTAATTAATTTTTTAGAGAGCAACCAGCGCCCCCCAGAAGGTGGCACCCTAAGCGACCGCCTATATGGCCTATGCCTTAACTGGCCCTTTGTCAAAGCACTTTTGCATATGGCACTGATGGTTTTTGTCAGTTTATGTTTATGCAAATACAGCAGCCATTCGAAAGCCTGTTTTCACATTTTTCAGGTGGGCAATCCTTTCATAAAAATGTCCTAATTGTCTAAACTGTCAATATTTATTTGTTAAAAAAGCACGACTCCTAGACTAGATTGTCACAATGTACGCAAGCAAATGGTAAAAGCCACGACTAAGTTGCTGAAACATTACAATTACTCAGCCGGGAAGCCGAGAGGAAATTCAATTTATTTAGACAATAGCGAGATACCAGTGTTCATCTCATCTCCAAAATGCAAAATGTTTTTATGGTAATGACTTCTTTGTGATATAACAAATCTGTCTATATGGATTTCAGGCTCACAGTGCGCTTCTATATACCACACAGTGCAGATCCTCTGACAAGCTGCGGTCTTATGGTTGCACTGCAGTTATTGATTTTGTTTCTCTACGTGGTGGTTCTCAGGCCCTTCCGTGGTAAAGTTGTTCCAAAAGGTCATACCCCCTTCAAGATATACAGAATCCAGACATTTTACCCCCCCCCACAGAAAACAAACAAAAAAAACAAAAAATTTCAAATTCGACAAGGCTGGAAAGTTTTAGACTTTAGTTCCTCCAGAAATACACAGACTTTATATTGTCGTTTTCATGCTTTCAATAATTGCACTCGTGTTTATGACACTATTGACAGTCCCTAGCGACCCTGTCACTCAATTATTTGCTCGGCAGTAATGTTCTGTACTTAATGCTGCCTGCACTGACTCATCACTCTCTCTCTCAGACTTTATTTATTTATTTTTGCACAGGTCATGAGGAATAACATCAAACAGAAATGGGCCAAGCGTTGCTGTGCCATCTGCAGACTCTAAATGAATGACAGAGTCTGGGAGTGGGTGAAGAAGGTGGGAAGAAGAATTGATTTGATGCATGTGAGACTCCACGGGAAAATCAATACGCTCACCGCAAACCCACGATTGACTTAACAGCACATGCCAACCACCTCTGAGCAGAGCTGAGAGCAAATGTCGACACAGTTTGTTATAGGCGCTCTGTGCCGATATGATCTCAGGGCCCTGCTTTTTAGTTCAGCACACCGCCTGCCCGTAGGACATTCGCTCAACTCCTCGCCAGTTGGGTCGGAATAATATTACTAAGGTGGGCGGCTCAGATATCACACTCCCCTACTATTTTATTGCTGTCAAGCTCCAGCATGTGTCAAACTAAGCTCATTCTGTGGGCGTTTGGTGATCGCCAACTCACCTTCACTACATGCCTGAAGAATGGCACAGAGTATAAGATAGCTTTCCCTTTGTTGGGCATTTATTCTTCTTTCTACTTTGTTATTTGTTTCTGTCTTGTGTAATTGCATGCATTTTTCATTGCACTGTATACACATTATTTTATCTAGAGAGCAGCATCACAACTTATAGTATACTATAGATACCATGACATGTATGATTTCTCTCCCTTATGAATTGTATCTGTCTCTATATAACTAAACAGGAAGAGATAAGATTATTATTTCAGTTATTTAAACATTTTATTAAAGTTACTACATTGTTCTATATGACCTACATAAGCAAACAAGACCAACAGCGAGAAGATTGGTTATTTCCATAGAGTTATTTTTAATTCTTGTCATTGCCAGCGATTTTAGACAAAATGATTTATGGCACACGGGTTCACCAGAAACTCCTTCGGCTCAGACTTCAGCGGGGCCTCCAGCAGCGATAAACCCACCAGGGACAGACCCAGATCCGGCTTTGCTGCCGCCTCCGACCTGCTGTCAGAGCTCCGGTGGGAGGTGGAGAGCTTCACGCCCGGCAGCAGCAGCAGCTCCACCTCTGGCCAGGAGCAGAGCTTCGCCACGCTGCTCCACCGGTCCATGCTGGGAGCCAACACCAACACCATGCTGGTGGAGGCCCAGGCCGTATTGCTGGGCCCTCTGGAGAAGAACTAGAAGGACTGCACGGGGAAAACTGTCAGACCCTGCTGCAGTAAAATGAGAGGTTTTCTAAAGGGACTCTGGTGCTCGGAAACACTACCGCTTTTGTCCACAGGGACCGCCAAAATCAACACAACATGAAAGTTCCTCATAGTAGCTATGTGTCTGTTTTGAAGTTCTGAATGTTATATTGATTTAACTTAAAGACGTGAATATTTATTAAAACAGTAGCAAAGCTTTATATTGCCAAACTCAGAAAACATGCTATACCTTGGCGCAACATTTTTATAATGCAAATAAACATATACAAAACTGGACTTTTTTTTTTTTTTTTGCATTTTCAGCTCTGGGTTGAACATCACGAGCATCCATACAGAATTCAACAAACAATAAAACACTTAACAAATTCAGCGAACAGTACAACCAACTTTTTTTTTTTTTTAACCAAAAAATCTCATTATCTTCTTGAAAGCGTTGTCTTGAAAATGTTGGCAGACAGATTGTGAACACCACCGTTTTACTTTTAATTGTTGCATGATATCTACAAAGTCATTTAGTGGGGTAGCTCCCTTTAGATTTTTGGTGTCTGGTGACATCTAGCATTGAGGTTGCAGATTGCAACTGTTTCTCCCGTGTGCCAAGCATGTAGAAGAACTACAGTGGCCGACGCTAAAACACAAATGGCCCTTCCAAGAGGCAGTTATTGTGAGAGTAGCGTAGGTCATTTGGAGAATAGCAATCAGTGTGTTGAGTGTGTGTGTACGTGGGAAGTGAGTGGTGAAGCAAGAGGGAGAGAGCGGCGGCAAATGTGTGCAGTGGAGCAGAAGACAGAGCTTTGAGAATATCAAGTGAATGTTCATTGGAAGTTGCAGTTTGTGCAGAAATAAATGCTACAGCTCCTCCAAACCAACAGAGGTTTCCTGTGTCTTGTTTCCAGGCATCTGAGTGGATTGACGGGGGTTAACTTGGAGCGAGTAACGTTATCGACTCCGGCTCAAGCAGGAAAAGTTAACACAGTGTTTGGTGTGTCCATTCAGGGCTACTGTAGAAACATGGCGGACTCCATGAAGAGGACCCGCTCCCTATCTAGATATGAAGGGCTCATTCTAATCCAACAAAAACACATAATTCTTATTTTCAGGTGATTATACACTAAATAAAACATACATTGATACTGTATTCCATCTCTGCCAATAGATTCCCCCCAAATGTTACACAATTTTCTTTTAACTCACTCTCTAATTTCAGCATGCAGTAAATGGGCATATTGATACCTCTCACTCATGATATGTTTTACAGTGATTTGACATTTGACAGTTTTAGCTTGGGCCTCAGAAATTTAGAGGTCCACGACGCCACGAATATGGAGTCATATTTAGGTTTTGACTATCTTATAATTCAAAAGAAGGTAACATCTCTAAAATATAAAACTAAAATAATTAGTTACTTTCTTCCTTTGGGGAAAAATCCATATTTTAACGAACCTCAGTTCCTGCTGGAAGTGAATCATGACACCACCGTTTGACTATTTAAGTGAACTACCGAAGGCACCTGTCAATCTTTGCCCTTAACTGACAGCACTGTTTATCTCAGTGTTCAGCTTCTGTCCTCCCTGAAATTAAAACCATGCCAGGACAAAGTGGCTTTATATCAACTGTGTGCTATAATTGCTTTTTAGGGATGAAATGAATGCTACACTTTGTAATAAAATGAATCTTCTTAGTTATGGCAGCACTTTGGAAAATGTTAATGGACAGTGCAAACCCCTCGGGATGTTAACTCCGGGGCAAAACATTCCGGCAAGCCACAAAGTCACGGCAGAGCAGAATAATAGGGAGGTCATTGTCTGCGCTGTAAGGGATGTGAGTTTATACCCCCCTCCCCCCTAAAAAAATAAAAAAATCTAAGCTTGAATTTCACTTTATCACTCTTCCACATTCATTTAAACAATTATAACTTATAAAATGCAGAGTTGAACAAAGTTGCCATACATTAAACACACATATTACTGTGGGAACTTTCAAAAGCTGTGGGAGTTGAAATCTGAAAGGAATGTGTGAATGTGCCAATTCAAAAAAAAAAAAAAATCTACTTCTTTGTTCCTACATGCTCAGATTCAAAAGCATTATGGTATCATAATGATAGCAGGAAAAAAAATCTTTCATGTCTGATTTAATAGTATGTCTATTCAAGAGTGGAGTGACACTGAGGTGCTAAAACTCCACTCTTGAATAGACATACTATTAAATCAGACACAATGACCTGCAGTAGGTAAAATCCTTTTAAAAACCATAAGGAAAGAGCCCTCTCCTTTCATTACTGCACTTCTCAAATGTATGTGAGCTTTCATCTGTTTTAATAGTGCATAGTTTGCAGTGCAAATCCTTCTCTCGTATCAGAGAGAGGCCACCTCCACTTCCTGCTCATTACTACACCATTTGAGCAAATTCTCCACTCTCTCCTGTTTAAATTCATGCATTCATTATCTGTTTCATTCTGGCCAAAAACAGCCCATCAACCATTTTGCGGAATATAGTATCCCCTGAGCTGTAGCTGCATTTACTAATTGCTTAAGATTTAGGGCTAACGATGGGCATTTTTGCTCTGGAGCCCTGTCAGATCTATTTTGTTCACTTGCCAGCGGATTCTCAGTTTCTCACGGTGCTCGTCGTTACTGCCACAGTGCACACCGACAAAAGAGAAATATTACTTTTTTGAAACTGAGGCTGCAAAAGACTTCACAAAGCTGTTACAAGATCATGTCTACTTTTTTTTATCAGCAATATTTAATTCACTTGTGAAACAAAAGAAGACATACACAGTACAAGACGTTTCATGTAAAAATGCATCTTTATTTTCAGTCAGGATGATAAAGTGATGCAATAGCAGTGATGCAATAGCACTGAGCAGCCAGCCCGGTTGCACGAAAACGCGTGTGAATGACACGGCAAGGCAAAAGCGTCTTGCTTTAGGAGTGTCATTTGTACTCTACGCAGTCTGTACTGACAGCAATGTAAATGCAACCGTGTGAATATGCTTCGCTAAGAGCTAGACTTAGAATAAAAAGTGAAAAAGGCCGCTTATGGTGGGTAGGAGGTGGGTGGGTCCAACAAACACAGGACTTTGAACCAGGAGGCCGGTGTTACGTTGTTTCCGTACGTATTTTACTTAGTTTATATACTTATTTTAAGGCCTACCATGACGTTTTTCCTAAACCTTACTAAGAGTTTTGTTGGCTAACCCTAAGTGAGTGGGTTTGTTGCCCCCTACTGATACTGTATCTTCATACAAGTGTGCAATACGTGACATTGACACGCTATCCTCTGGTGGACAGGTGGGTCTATAACATGCTTTGCCGTGACACTGGGTTGGAGCAGCACGCCTCCATTTAAGTCAGGTGCAAGTTATTGAACTCATGTTACACATTTCGTGTGTGTATTTCAACTTTTCAAACAGTCACTTTGCGAAACTTTACCACCAACCATATACTGTATGTGGATGCAGTTACCGTGACGCCACCCATTGGTTTGTGGACTGCCATTGTGAAGCATCGAGCTCTGCATTTTTGCCGTCGCCAATTTGTTTTTTTTCAACCAGAAGTGACACAACGCTGAACGCTGAAACATTTTTAGGCGGCCAAATTGTTACAATTAATGAATGCATGTTTAAGGCACTTCCACATTGGCTTCACTTTTCAGACCCAGAGGTTGTCCACTGCCACCAACCAATTAAGCTGTCTGGTGCAGCAGTAAACATGTTGCCAGGAAGATAAGATTTTATAGGATATTTTTATGTATTTTTTATTGAATTGAATTGAATTGAACTTCATTCATCTTTAGCAAAATGGATGACATATATTTGCATTCAAGTACATAAAATAAGTGCAAGTGCAGTTAGAACTTTGAAGTCAAAACTATTTACATGGCTCACAAATTTGCAGAATTCAAACAGCTGATATCCATAAAAAAGGAAGAACTATTCATCTGTATTCATCTTAACTCATAAAAGAAAGACTGTTTCTGTGTGATTTTTAAGTATGGAGTGCTGAACACTTTCAGTCTAGTCATTTCGATATTAAAAGGAAATATTTGCATGGAGCTGTTTAGTGGGCACTGGCCTCTGCTCTTTCTGTCTTTTAGCCACTGATCTGCTGCCAGTGAATAAGTGTATTCCTGCCACCCGCCCTCCTTCATGCCAACCGATCTAACCTCGAGCGACCAGCAGCTTGCAGCGTGGAACCTCTCAGTGGCAACGGACTGGCAGTGGCCAGAAAGCAGTGGAATGATGCCACCCCGATGTGATGATGGGTCTGATACAAAACAAGTAAAGGGATTTGTTCCCTGCTCTTTTGGAAGAACAAATTCCCAGGTATTTGTGGGTTTAGGTCACTAATTTGATCTTATTGTATCCACAAATGACTGCAAAGGAGCTGCAGAGGGACTCATGTCCCTGGTGGTTTGTTTGACGGGGGTGGAAGTTGCAAGCAGGATTGGAAGAACATGGACTGGACTGTTGGGGAACACATATTGGTTCATGAATGGTTGAAATATTGCTGGTGTTAACTGGGTGTACTTTCTTATTTGTTTTATATAAGGTTTTCATATTTCATTTTATTGGGCTTTCATTGTATTTGTTATAACAATACTGCATGTAATCAGCAAATTTTTTTGTGGGTGTTTAAGGAAAATCAACATGCAGTTTTATCCAAAATATTCTTTGAGTGTTCATGTTATGGTGGCCAAAGATCACGCGCAAACTAAGCTAGAAAAAGTTCTTTCTTCTAAACTATATTGCATTTACAAAGATGTTTGCCTCGGAACATGAGTGGCAGCAGGTTTCAAATAGAGGGTCAGTCTGGCCTGCAGTAATCAGCAACTTAGACACACCTACACAATCACACTGTTCACCCAATCAGATTACTCCTCCACAGCGAATATGATTGCTTTCTCTATTTTGGTTTGGTTTTCCATTCCCTCAAAGGTCAGTACTGTTGAGACGTTTTGCAATTATGCAATGCTGCAATTTCTCTACGCGAAAATCACCACGCAAATTGACCTGTAGACATTTGTGGCTGAATCGCGCTGCAAAACTCAAAAGTCAACTGTCATTGCATCATTGAGTAACACGATAATTTGTAAGTCATTTTGCGTGCAATAACAACGACTTTGTTGTTTTTTGCCATGTCATCTGTATGCCATGTAGTCTATACTGACTACAATGTGAACACATCCATACAACTATGCTACGCTTAGAGCTAGTGACGTAGAATAAAAAGTGAGAGACTAATTTGCTAGATGGGAGGGGAAGTGGATGGGTCCAACAAACACAGGACTTTCAAACAGGAGACTAGTGTTTGTGTGCCAAAGTGTTGTTTTACTTACTTTACATAGCTATTTTAAACCCAACCACGTTTTTTTCCTAAACCTAACTGTGGCCAGTACCGTAGTTTTGTTACCTTAACAGGATAACTGCGATCATTTCACAACGTGGTGTTAAATGACACACGAAAAGCTATGCTGTTTATACGCCTTCCTATGAGATCAGGGTTATCACTGACTTGACTTGAATTTTAAAGTTAGCACACTGTTTTGTTTCAAGTTTTGGCTGTGATTGGCTAGCCGCCTCAATTCAACACAAAACATTAGGAATGGACTAGCCCTGTCTCCTAAAAATTACGTTCCCTTACAACTAAACTGCATTGTGAATTACATTTAGAGAAAAACATATTTTGTCATGGATTCCTTTTGTTTTTGAAGTAGCACAAATACGTTTTTAATGATAGTCTGCAAATGGAATGGATGTGTCAAACCACCCCTTTCGCAAAAAGGCGTATAAATGCCACGATAATGCGCAAGGCGTGATGATGCGCGTAAAGGCTAAAATGCGTACTTGCGTATTGTTGTGATATTTAAACGCCTTCCTGTGAGACCGGGTTGGTCTAATAAACACAGGACTTTCACCCAGGAGACTGGTGACTTATTTTAATTCATGCCCGTTGCTTAATAACATTACAAACGTAGTCATTTTAAGCCATTATGATGTGTTTTCACTAAACCTAACCAAGTAGTTTTGCTGTGTTACTTTTGTTACAATTTACGTTAACCTTGTGTTTAAAATTGTTTAAAACTGCGACCGTAATCTAGGAGAAAATATGTTTCCCTCAAAACGTATTTGAGAATGCAGTTTAGTTGTATGGGAATGTAATTTTGTAGGAGACAGGGCTGAAATGGACACAGTTCTATTTTCCTGCTGCAAGCAGCAACACAATTTAGAGCAGACAAGATTCACAAGCCAAAAGTGCAAACAAAACATTGTAATGTTGAAATAAAAGTCAGTGACCGTTGAAGCTTTCACTTGTGGTTTGTAATGTGTTTCACTTGCAAATGCCTGCATTTACAGAAAGAAAGTGGTGGTGCTGAAGTGCTGAACTTCAGATTTTGATCGTTTCCCTCACTTGTGCAAATTCTTAAGCATTGTAACCCAGCGCCCATCTGTCCTGCATACCTTAATCTTCCTTTCTAAGAGGTTTATTTGGATATAAATAGGAAAAGTATATTTTGCTGAGACAATGTGTTCCCTTCATGCCATCTGTTTCAGGTTGGTTTTCTGTTTGTCTATCCATGATTAGGATTTGAATGGCTGGATATGCGTTTGATCATAGTGCCAAATGTTTGTCTGTAAGACTGTTTGTTACAGGGCTTTGTTGTGCGTTAGCTGAGACACAAAGAGAGGAAAGCTGTCAAAGAGCAGAGAAAATATTTTCTTGCCACATCCATTCATAGCCACCCAATAAATACTACAAATAAAATGCTGATTTATGTTTTTGTTTTCTGTTGCGGTTATAGTGCATTTTGCAGATTCAGAGAAAGACCTTGTAGTAAATATAGTTTGTTCTATGAAAAGTGAGCATTTTTTACTGACCCTAGGGTTTATTGGCATTTACGTATTCAGCACTGAACAGGTTCTAGCTTTAGAAACTAAATCAAACTAACTTGGGGGTCTGAGAATGTAATGTTCAATAATTTAGTTAAAAAAGCATGACAAAATGTGTTGTTCCAGGTAACCGTTGGGGGCTGATAAACATAAAAAAATTAGAAATTGTGGTCGATGTCAACTGTTATCGAAGGGGAAAAAAGTCTAAAAGCAAATTTTGATCGTAAGGGATTCACCCTGGAAATAAAGAAACATTTACATTCATGCAGTATACAGTTCAAGTTGTATTAAAATCAGTTTAATTACATGAACAAACCTCTCACCAAGACAAAAAACTCTGACCCAGACACTAAATGGATGGCTATCACTTTGTGTATCTGTGCTTTTGAGCGTTTAACACCCAAATGAGTTTCATTCCATTGTAGCGCTTAGAGCTCTGAACCAGAAAATGTAACCATATCCCTGGAAAATCAGCCTGGGTTCTGTGCCATAGTGTCCACAAAGCTGGCCCAGCCCTCTCCGGAGTGTTGTTTATTGGCAAGTTGAATCTTTTCCTCCAGACTTTGAGGAACAACTCACACATATTTCTGGACCAAACTCTTTGAAATCACAAGAGTATCCTGGTTTATTTCTGTTATGAGTGAAGAAGAATTATTTATTTTTATACTTTGTAATACTTTGGATCTGTAAATGTGCAGTGCATCCAGAAAACAACATGAATACAGCGTGAGTTTCTTTCTGTGTTAATTAGAAGTTCTTCTGGAATTGACAAATATCATTGTAACTGACCATAACCCAATTTCCCTTGTTGATTTTCAAGTGTCCTCCAAAATCTTTTTTAATCATGTTAATCAGTTAGATTTCATAATGAATATTTTTTCAAGGTCAGCAATTAGCTGTGATTAAAACAAACTTGACACAAGTACAAATCCTTCTTCGTCCTTAGATTAAGTAGTAGTGCTGCGGTTCAGGGCAAAAACATCAGAGAATGGCTTGAATTTCAATGAAACCTGATAATTGGACTGTATTAGTTAATCAAAATACATCAACAGGTACCACACTAAATTACAGGTTTTAAATATACTAGCGTTGTTAGGCTAAATACCCATTAAAAGCTGAGGGATAACAATCCACATGACAGCATGTGTCTAATGTGCAGTTTGCCAAATGAAGTCAGTTGTTTGAGATCTGACTGTGCTGATTGTTCATAGTCTCCAACGGCACAACGCAAGACAATAATGCATAACTTAACATGTAATTACACTGACAGTGTAACTAAGGCCCTGTTCAGACCTGGCATTAACATGCGTCCTGAGTGATCCAACACAAATGGACAGCTTAAAGTACGTCTGTTCACACCTGGCCTTAGAATGCGTCTCCAGTGACCACTTGTGATCCGATCACACCAAATGCAAATAAGCACATAGTAAACACAGGGCTAATACTACTTACTACTTTCATGTAATATTACATCACAACGTAATATTACATGAATGTCAGTAGTAATATCTTACATATTCGTGAATTCTGGTACATCTTATTAACATCGAAATATAAGACTATTGTACCGGTGGTCCCCGGGGACCTCCGAGCGGCCGGCATCGCTGCCTTTGCCAGGCAACATCGGAGTACAGAGCTACAGAGAGCGAGAGAACGAGCGAGCGAGCGAGTGGGTGTCAGCTCCATGCAAAGCACCAGAATAAAAACACCCCCCAACAGTATTATAATAATGCACTTTGCATGTCTAGCCTGATAGTCTGTAGATATGAAGCCTATAGATACGATCTATAATCTGAACAGGGCCTAAATTAAATTACAGAAAGGTATATTTGAAGGTTCTGTTAAAGCTGCAGTGGGTAGAAATGGAGAAAATATGATAAAAAAAAGTTATTTTTATAAAATGGTCACTATATCCTAACAGTAAAGCATGAGACATGTAATCTGAAAAAAATCATGTGCCAGTCAGAGCTGATCTGGAGTCTGCCGTCCAGCTTCCGTCTATGAGAGACACGAGTCAATTACTTGCAAACTCCGACCAAAAGGTCAAACTAGGCAGCGCTGATCAAATATGAATCAATATTCTGTTACTGTAATGCCTATTTCTCTCCTCAAATGTTTTCAGAAACATCTTGTACTGTACTGTTTAGCAGTAAAATGAGAAAGTTTGTGACCTGGCAGCCATGTTGAGATCTGTTGAGGAAATACCAAGCACCGCCCACCAGCCAGAGCAACAATATGCTGAAAGGTTATTATGGAATTTCTGCCCAATGATGCCAAAAATGTGTTGCCTAGTGAAGCTTTAAATAACTTATTTTTATAAATAAAAAATTCAGATTGCCCAGAAATAACAATGTAAAAATCACATCAGCCATGTGTAACATATATGCAAATATACCTTAGTATCTACTGGTATCACGAGTCTAATTCGGTCGGTTCAAGGTATGCAAGAGACTGGAATGTTCCATTAACTTCCTTCCCCCATTCATGTCTCAACATCAGCTGTGGCTATTACATCAGTCAGGACATTACCAGTAAGGTGAGGTGGGGAGAAAAATAGATTTCATATGTGACAGGTCTTATCTGCCCTTCACTAAACACATTTGCAGGTAGGGAAGGGTACGCTAGATTAGTCAGTGCATCATGTGGAAGATGAGCGACAAGGGCAGGTGCCAATAACCCCATGCTAGATTGAAAAATTGAGAATTTCTCTGCAAAAATGCAGTGGAGCCACACTGGCCGGTTGGCTGACACCAGTAGACACCCCGTCCCCAACAGCAGGTTGGTATATAAACCGAAATTCATAAAAAAAAAAGGCATAAGCAGTTTATGTGTGTAAATGTGAAATGGTGCAGCGATTTCAAAACATGCAATAATTTAATGGTAATTTAGTATTACTGCAACCTCATATGATTTAAACAAACCTCTGGCATTTAGCTTATATAATCCTTACCCAGAGGAGAGGTATTATAAGAAATAAGTTACATAGCTTTAGAATAATTTACTGTTTGCCTCCTGCATGTCAGCAGCATGCAGTAGCACTCCCATGTGCATTCGCGATATTAAACTTTGCTAACAAAAAACATACCCGGCTGGTCCAGATAGACAGGCCTGTATGTTGCTGTGTGATAAAAATAAGTAAATAAATAAATAAATTAAACAGCAATAACTGATTTCTCTTTCTATACTGTGTCTTCATGTTCTGTTGTTTGATGGGTTTTAAATAAACAGCAGATACCTGGTTTGCTACCCGCAGCTGTTAATACAACAACAGAGACACAAACTAACCATCAATTCAATTTAGCAGTTTGTACTTTATCTCACTGTCACTTCAGTCACTGAATAATTTTAATGATTTAACTTCCTGTGATGTTTTATTCTTAAAACAGTCAGATGAGCAATATATTTTACATAACCCTGAAGACAAAATGAAAAACTTGGTTTAGGCAGCATTAATATATGTAGAAATCAACCCTTGCTCACATCATGAAGCTCTCATCAAAACGTTTGAGTCTGAAAAACTGAACTGGGCTGTAAATCTATTCATTAGGGAACATATGAGACATTTTGGAGCAAACATCCAAATAATTTAGAATAATTAGTCAATCACTCCACAGGGTTCCACCATCCTCATATAATTAACTCATACAACACATGGACATAAATAACGTACATGTGGGCATATATGCAGTTACGCTCTTTATTATAGTGTGAGGAAGACTAAAAAGAAGCCAATACTCAATAAATGAACATCCATGCACACATGAGAGTTAATTAAATAATACCCACTCATGCGGTGTGTAATTCCCCAGCCACATTCACTTTTTGTTATATGCAGTCTGCAATCTAACATTAGATATTCTGATGGCTATTCCCAGCGAGACTAAGCCTTGACGCTTTCAACCATTTATGAGGGAGTTCACCACATAAGCATAGTGACTGTTGTCCTTTTTGTATTTTAACCCAGTAAACCGGAGACTAATTTCCTCCTCACACCAGCACTCAGTGTTGACCTTTTAATATTTCGCCATGAAAATGATTGTACCACTAACCTCAAAAGCTTAACTAAAGGTTTCAGTTGCCTAACCTTAACCATGATGATACTCTTTTCCTACATGTAGGCCTATTTGTAATCATAGTTTATACGCCACGATCATTATGTTACAACTGTATATGGTGACATTTACTGACATTCAGTCTTTTTACTTGAAGCACAGACAGTGTGGGCTTACAACATCACTCTCTTCAACAGGGGCAGACTCCGGCTGTCTGAGGGGCAGAAGCGAAAAATAAAATAAAAAGGATAGCAGCTGCATGCTGTGGGGCACCAGCGCAGAGGAAGTTTGCTAGCATTTAGGGCAGCCTATGGCACTGAATCTCGTTTTCTCCATTTTAAGGTCACCCATTAGTGCACTTGATCACATTTTCTCCTCTTGAAGGGCACCTTAGAAGGCACTTCATCACCTTTTCTCCACTGTAAAGGCATATAAGAAGGCACTTCATCACCTTTTCTCCACTGGAAAGGCACCTTAGAGGACACTTCATCACATTTTCTCCACTGGAAGGGCAGCTTAGATGACACTTCATCACATTTTCTCCACTGGAAGGGCAGCTTAGATGACACTTCATCACATTTTCTCCACTGGAAGGGCAGCTTAGGCGACACTTCATCACATTTTCTCCACTGGAAGGGCACCCAGAGGGCACTTTATCATGTTTTATCTATCATATAGGCACTTTTGCTGCATTTTTTTCAAACATGAGGGCACCAAGGGGGGCGGTTGCCCACCCTGCCACCAGTACTCTTGAACCATATGAAAAGAACCATGTTGTTCACATTTATTCATAAAATTTCATGCAGAATGTATAAAATTGTGAAACTTGACCTTATATACTATAATGATCATAAAGACTTTTGTTATGAGACATCATAATGCATCATTAAAGCTCAGAGAAGCTTTCATAATGCAGGTAGCTAATACATCATAGATACGGGCATCATACAGTATGTGTTTCCATCTTTGAGTCTATTTAATTAAAACAATAAGCATTTCAACAAAACAATCATGGAGTCATTTTATATCAGGGAGTAGAGGTTTCAACACTTTGTTGTGCCTGACGTTGTTGAACATTATTATGCATGCAACAGATAATTATGTTGATTGTTTGTGCAGTTCAGACAGAGCTGGCTATGACAGGGTCAACTGTTTGTGAGATATTGACGATAATGAAGAACAGACTCCAGTCAGTTTTCTCTCTTGCTAACTAAAAGCCAGAGAAGCACGACGATGCGCCGAGCTTGTTGTCTATCTGAGCACCCATGCTGAGAGCACAAGAGGCACTTGGCATCTTCCATCTAGAGCTCTCCTGGACACAAACATTAGACTATCAGTGGGGCGCACATTACATTGCTTTTATAAATATCAATTTAACATGCAGATGAGTTTGTTTGGTGCTTTATCTACACTCGCATAACACATGCACTTGTGATTCATCAGGGATGAAAGCATACCTTGGCGTTATAGTGTGGCGTGTTACTCCACCTGCTTTATAATAATGCTTCATTTAAATACTAAAATATACATTTGCGTTTTAAGAATTCATGAGCTGCACCCTATTTTTATCAGTGTGAGGTAATGGCCATTACTACATTTGACAATAACAGCACTCAGACCAAAGTGCAGGCACATTATAGAGGAGATGTTTCTGGAGCTGGAGTTGACTGGAACGCCTGATACTATTTCTGTCTGTCCCAGCCAGTAGAAGCGTATCCCAGTTTACCGGACACACAGACAATGACTGAGGCCGTGGGCCTGCCATTTCAAACATCCAGAGCCAACCTCCCTCTTGGCATCTAATTACTGACACACATCATCCAGAGATAATGCATTCCCATTTGCGATTAGCATGTAATTGATGATAATGCTATACATCTGCCATGGGCAGCTGAGGCTCTTACTGTACAAGATGACTGCATTTGGCAATAATGATTTGACTGTAAACACAAATCAACAGGGACTCATATGCAATGAGATTGTTGTCAATGTGACCCTTCAAAACAGCAATGATACTTGAACTCTCCCGGTCGCACTTTTAAACAATTTCAAACACATGGTTAACAAATTGAAACAAAACAAAACAAAACAAAACAAAAAACGCAACAAAACTACTTTGTTAGGTTAAGTAAAAAACAAAATCATACTTGTCAAGCTTTAGACCTTAAAAAAGGGAGGATTTCAAGACCAAAGCAGGGAATCTGGGGGTCCTCTCCCCAAAACATTTGAGTTTCAGACACTTTGTTTGTCTTTCTTAATCTTTTAATTTTACCTTGAATTCTCAGGAAAGAACACTGAATACTTTGTCCCTCTGGCGTAAACTTAGCGTGTGAATCTCTGGTTTAAACTAATATTCATCAGTTTTTATTCATTTTCATTCACCTTCTTGAGAATTTCTTTCATTTAGCTTTCTCAGTCTCTCACTCACTGAAGGTCCTTTCAGACACAACGCGACAACGGCCCGCTGTGATGTGCGCTGAAGAATATGATGGCAATTCCCATGCTCACTTATGTCTCAGTAATTTTTGGGTGATACCATTTGTTACACAGATTTGGTGCTAAATTTAAAAAAAATGTTACCACTCAAAAATTGATAAAAAAAATGTATCAATAATCCCTAATTAAGACACCAAGACCTTGAGGAACACCATAGAAAAGCCATGCTGTGATTTGGTATAAAAAACTTTTGACATTTTGCGATTTCTGCAAGAATTACATTTTTTGGCGAATGGATGGCGAGCACTTGTGTTCTGGAAATTGCTCAGAAACCCCCTTATTGTCAATCTACCTAAGAAAGCCATCCATCCTCTGAATGCCCTAGGTTTTTAGTTTGTGGTTCTAAATTTTCATGAGGCTGTGATTATCCTAGAGGTCACAGCAGGTCAACGGCACCACTGCACTCTGAAACCCGTTATTTCCAATGACTTGCGCCACGCCACAACGGCTTTTCGCTGTGTCAAGCAAAGACCAACTTCAGGTGCTGCAAGCTGTGATGTGTGCTGAACCCAGCGGCGGGCGCAGCTCAAACATGAGCACAAACTGCACTGTGTCATGAGCATAGACTGCTCTCTTCCGCCGGGAAACTACATTTGGTGTAGCTCTATTGTTGTCTGGGTGGAAACTGTAGGGATTTTACACGCTGTACAGTGCCAGAAACAGGTTAAGATAACGTAAAGGAAAGAAAGTGTGAAAATTTGCCATAAATCAGGAGAAATATGGGAGAATTGTGACCCCAGGAAAAAAATCGTGAGGGTTGGCAAGTATGAACATCATGGCTTGGCTTAAAATGACTACGAAATTGAAACAAAACACACAATACAGCTACTTGGTTAGGTTTAGTAAAAAAACATCATGATTAAAATATGTGAACGGCAACTTTCAGTTTCAGACAGGTCATGAATAGCGGTCTCCTCGACGAAAAGTTTGGTGTTTGTTCGAACCATCCACTGGCTTTGACTACCTCCTTACACGGACTATCATTAGAAACGTGTTAACGATACGTCAAAAACTTGGTATGTATGGGAACGTGATTTTTAGGAGACAGGGCTGGTTCGGGGGATGTTCGGCTTCACATGTGGCCTCCATGTCTTTTTTTGATTTGTGACAATATAATTTTATTTCAGTAAAATATGTAGTCAACACACTTGCTAGCGGCTTTCTCTCCTGTGTAATGCACATTCAACGTGCATCGACCTCATTTTAAATATTTGCCCCTCATTATGGTGCTTGCAGTACTATATAGCAGCTGCATCAATATTCATACCTTCAAAGTCAACAGCTAAGAGGTTGAGTCACTTTAAAGTTCATATGAGAGGACGGAGAGCATCATAATTTATATCGTCTGTGACACCTTCCAATGAAATTATTATTTCTCGGGCTACAGGAAATGCAAAGATGAGGAGAACTGCACAATGCAAAGCCTCAAACAACTAATACAAATATATGCTAAAGCTAATTATATTAGCATTTATAATAGTGAGACAAAAAAGAAGCCGCATTCATAATGCAAAGATAAAGAGTATATGGCCACCTCATGACCAGAGTTGAAAGTACAACACAAATTTCCTCCTTTCATGATTTAGTACTGAAACATCAACCCGACCATCTGGACGGATAAATTAAAGAGATCCAATCTGCATCTATTACTGCGTTATGACGGCTTTATAGTATTTTATTTATTTTCTGTTCTCTTTTCAGTGCTTGGGAGAAATCTCAAGCTGACACGGAGAGAGCAAGTGGAGGTCAGTTGCCATGCACCAGTTATGTAGGTGGCTAAATGTATTTGTTTACATGCTTTAGAAGCCTTCACTGATGAAAGACATACTGTACATCAAAACCAAAACAATTTAAATGTTTCATGTAAAAAAAATAGAGGACAAAGAAAAGTATCTCTGCTACTTTGCACAACAAGGTTATTGGATAATGGGATCAGTATAAATTGGTCGAGATTTAGAGAAAAAAAAAATCAAAGACACCAGTGGTGTTTAATTCAGAATTCACAAAAAGTCTGTGATTGGCACATTTGGTCATGCTCTTTTGAGGTGCTGATTAGCAATCATAATTTGGTTCCACTATAAATTGGTATTGATCTATTTCCAGGAATGCAAAAGCAAACATAATTGATCTTCTTTCAAAACTTTGAAAGAAACACATTCCTTCTGTCCATGGCATAGAATCCAGAAGCCTTGTTTCCAATCACTGAGCAGGTCTTGGCAAGCTGTTTCCCTGTTGCAGTTTCTTCCTTTCATCCTGGTGTGCTTTACAAAGGCTTTCTAATTAACACAAAACCTTGATGTTGGTCAGAATCCATACAGTGAATAAAGATTACATAATAACAACAGACAACATTGTGTTTTGGGCTCAGGTGCAGATGGGTTTCCAACGGCCTTGATCTGCAGGCTTATTCAACACAGCGTTTAGGTTAAAAGTTCTCTATACGACATTCAGAGCAGTAATATAGCAGCAAACAACTACTTGCTATGTTAAGATATAGAGGAGTAATGTCTATGAGCAGAGAAAGAAGTCGCTCAGTTATCATATGAAACTAGAAAAACCCAAGGAATCCATTGGTACCAACCATGTCATGCCGGCTTAATTTTGGCGAAGATAAACTGGCATGGCAATTTTCAAAGGGGTCATTTGACCTCTGACCTCAAGATATTTGAATGAAAATTGCTTCTATGTGTACCTACAAGTCTCCCCTTTACTGCCATGCTAACAGTATGATAATCACATGCAGTTTTGGGTAAAAAAAATTGCTGTTTTTTGAATGCAGTATAAATGTGTTATTTTCACCAATTCTAAAATGGTATATTTGAATATTTCTGCATACTGAGGTCCCTAAACCGTCTTGGAATTGCATACATTGGGTATGACTGTAAAGCTGAGACTCTTGTGGATCCAATGAGTCCAATTGTATTCATGTGTGATGGTGTTAGTCCCCATAGTAGCCATTTCATTGTATTGAGTCCATTTTTTAAAATTTGACCTCACTGTATACAATGACCTGTTGTGACCTCTAGGATAATCACAACATCATGAAACTTTACAATCAAAGACTACAGACCTAGGGCATTCGGATAAAGGATAGCTTTTCTGGGTAGATTGAAAATAAGGGGGTTTCTGAGCAGTTTCCAGAACAGAAGTGCCTGCCATCCAATCGCCAAAAAATTTAATTCTTGCAGAAATTTCAAAATGTCAAAAGTTTTTGATACCAAATCACAGCATTGCTTTTTCTATGGTGTTCCTCACAGTCTTGGTGTCTTAATGTGGTATTTTGGATGGATTATTGATCATTTTTATCAATTCTCGAGTGGTAAAAAGTTGTTAAATTTTGTACCAAATCTGTGCAACAAATGGTATCAACCCCAAAATTGCTGAAACATTAGTGAGCATAGGAATGGCCATCATATACTTACAGTTTATCATATTATTCTAAAGCCTCATACATTATTAAAATGTATTTTAATTCATTCGTTCATCCATTTTTATTTCTGATCTATGACTATAATAACTTGACAGACAGTGCAGAGCTTCATTTCAAATTATTCTTCTGTTTTCCAGCTTTTAGATGAGGTACACCACTTCTATGTGTCATCTACTGTTGCTCTGCAATCTCCCCATAAACAACCCCTGTACCCCCCTAAAAAAGACAAAAGCGGATCTAGTGTGGATCTCAGAGGGTTAAAGAAAGTTTATTTAAAACACAAGAACTGAAACCCCCACAATTTATAGACTACACGCTATGAGACAGTGCCACACTTCAGTGAGCATCTTTCAATAAACCTAATGAAACCCTGGTGGAAAATAATGACTCTTTAACTCAGCAAATTTGTACCATAATGACTGGGTCAAGGCCAAAGCTGGTCTCTGTTTAAATGCAGCCATTATAGGCTTGTAGCTAAACAAGCACCAAAGCACAGCTGTTGTACTGCGGTGTCTAAATACTTCATGTAAATATCCAAATGCATACTAGTGTTGCCCAGGGACAATGTGTTATCTTTGAAATCCTACAAAGCAAACACATTCTCCAGCTGTGCAGTAAAGCTTAACAAAGCATAACCAAAAATGACAATACTTTAATCGAATTATCTCAACAACTAATTTGTTTATTTTAAACACTCACAAACCTTTTGATTCAGTCAAGAACTTGTGCAAAATAATAGCACCTTTGCCTACTACAAATTATGTTCATATTGGGCAAGTTGCAGTACCAATACAGATGATGTTCTTACAGTATAGTGCAGCAAAAAGCAAGCCGGTGAAGGTCAGAGTGATGGATGGGATGGTAGCTTTACAATAAGCTGAACTCTTAATCCTTAATGCTTTATGTACCACATTAAGACACTGAAGGAATATCCAATGTGGCTTCACACAACAATTTATACTGAACTTAATTCGGGTACATAGACACTTTTGTTTTTGTGACGCTCAGCATGACTTTCAACAACATATTTTTTCTGCATTTTCCTACAAATATCCAAAAACACGTGACACACATGTCAATTTCCACTCCAGTCAATAAAGCTACTTAGTTAGGTTCAGGAAAAGATCGACTTGGTTAGGCTTAGGCAACAAACTGCTTAGTTAGGTTTAGGAAAAGATCGCAGTTTGGGTTAAAATAACACCGGAAGGGCTGTAATTTAAGTACGGAAGTCCTGCGTTTTTTGACCCACCCATCCACCCGCACCTCCTCCGTATATGGCTTTCGCCGCTCTTTATACTTCCCTGTTCACAATTACGTGGTTGACGAATTGATTTCGTGCTGACCATCACGAAAAAAATTTGAAATTCGTGTTTATGTACAAATCAATACATTACATTTTGTGACTATTTCACAAACTTCTGTGCGACTGGGCTGTCTGGAAATATGTAACAGGTTTGATTTCTATGTTCTCTAATTCAAAATAAAAAGTTGTTATTATAAAACCCCAAACAAAACAAAACATAATGTATTCCAGGTGGTGTTGTTTGAACCAGAAATGGTTAAATGTTTGTATTGTCACATGAGGCAATACTCTGGTCTTGAAGATGCTGTCCGCCAGGTACTGCAGGAGTGAGCAGCAACAGCCTGTTAACAGCAGCAGTGACATGAATGATCGGCACAGTGAGAGTGTGAGCTGTCAGGTTATAGAGATCATATCATCGTCTTGTCTTGTCTACAATGTCTCCACCATCTTAATACAGCTGTAACACTACTGAATTGATGGATTGATCGTTACATTAGTTAAATTACTTGTAATGTACAAAAGTTGCATTAGGCTACTAACGATTTTCCATATTTAAGGATGTCAGCTTTCAAGGGCAGTTTGTTAAACCTGCAGCCTTCTAAAAAACATCTAACATCCCGCATTGTCAATTATTTTTCGAGGGAAACATTTTCTTCCAGATTAGGCTTGTTTTTGACGTATCACAAAAACGTTTCTAATCAAAGTCCACGTAGGCAAGAGTTCGGGGTGGATGGTTGGGTCAAACAAACACGGAACATGGGTCACCCAGGAGACCGCTGTTCGTATCCCGCCTGGAGTCAACGTTGACTTATTTTAATGCCTGCATGGTACACACTACACGAGAATCAAGCCTATTTTGGGCCTGATTCCCCCCTCCCGATGATTGTCGGCAAAGCCTCGATTTTTTGATGGTTCTAAAGATTATCTTTGCTTGGCTGTGAGGTATGTTAAGAGTGTTTTTGACATCCCCCGATCAGCTCAGAAGTCCATCCTGGCCGCACCGATTTCAAATCGTAAATATTAAACGTTCAATATTTAGGATCGGATATCCTGTTGTGTGTGGGGAACCCAGAGGACAGCCGATGATGCAGTCACGTGGGAAAGAACAATAGCCAATTGAGAACTAAGCTGACTGAAGCGGAAGGACAACCACCGCCATCATGGCAGCCGCGGCTAATGCAAAACGCAAATCATAAAGTATGGAATCTGTTAGTATGTGGTGTGCTGTTGCTCACCACACACTATCGGAACAAAACTGTGACATTTCTCATTTCAAAATGAGTTAAGGATTTAAAAATCTTTTAGTGTGGACCAGCTTTAGATTATGTAGGCCTATGTAACAAAGGTTTAGTTGTATATGGGAACCTTTTTTGGACACAGGATCGTATACAGAGACGACAATATATATTCATATCTAACAAGAGACTCCTGTTGTTTTTCAATAACAATCCTGCATATCACTCGATGGGAGCATAAACGAATCAGTCAATGTTGAGTGCTTGAGCAAGGCTAAGGCCAATGTTTGACCTTGGATCTGACTGAGTAGCAAGCTGTGCAAGTAGCCACTACAACCTGCAGTCAGCAGGGAATTAAGTCGCTCCTCATAGTGTGTTTTGGACTCATTCATAGCTCTAGGTTAACCCATATTCACTTCTCACTGTTTCACACCTCTCTCGGATTACACTTTAATCAGTATTAACACATTTGCAGCAGCAGTGACAGTAAAAAAAAAAAAGCAGTGAGGGGACTACTACTTATTAAATGGCTCCTCTGCATTTTAAACATTTGCTTTAGTGTTAACAGCCAAAGAGAGGAAGAGTGTGGCCTTAATTCACAAAACTACACACCTCCAGTAGCAGTGTTTAGTTTGTGACTTTAATTTAGAAGAATTTAATTTATTTGAGAAGGTGAGGCAATCACAGACACACACTACAGTCACAAACTTGGAGGTCCGTAATTTTAACATAACAACCCATAACACGAGTTTGCCTGCGTTGCAAATTAGTGATAGCCCAGGAAACAGCCAATTAAAATCAACAAATGCTACTTGCTGTATTTATTGACTTTCCACACCTGTGTGCAGTTTCATTGAACCAGACCCTTTCTATGTCAGGAAGGCAAAGAGAGCCCAAACTCTCCCCTGTAGAACAATCCATCTGAAGAGAATACAGGGGAGAGGGAGAATACATGGAGGGGTGGCGTCATTAAAATCTGCAGTAGGGTTAGCAGGAGGCTGAGACCTGATAAACTGCAGGAATTTTCACACTTTAACATAATATGAATTACACTAAAAGATGTTTGTTGTTTGTAACATAACGATTAAAAGTGTAGCGTAGGCTTAAGTTATTTAAAAATAAATAGTAACCGTATTATAAAAAGCCAGATAAAAGAAATACATGGAAATGCAAATATTGCAGTCTTAATTAAAAATCGAATTAAAAAAACAATTTAATTTAACACGTTGTGTGATTTATTGTTGTTTTAATGGCTAATTTAACATCTGGCCAAGGGACAACAGTTCAAATTTAGCCTTTTGGCTAATGTGGGCACATTAACAGTCTTGATCAGTGTACATAGTCCTAGAAAAACCAACAACAACTCATACAGCAAATCTAATTTTTCTTTTTTCAAGCTTTGGGTATGTTGTACTGCATCCGATTCGACTGTTATCAGCTCATTAAATGTGAAGCTATAAATCGATAAGCCTCATAGATGTGGGTCAGTAAGGGCCTGCTATCCTCAACCTATTCTCATACAACGGTTCATATGATATCTCACAAAAAAGTTATTCCTCCTTTTTCAATTGTTTTCCTAGTAATGTCCAGCAACGTGTCAATTTCCACTCGTTACATGCATAAACTTCCGTCTACACAGGAAACAACTTCCTTAGACTTTGTTAGACTTATGCAACAAAACTACTTATTTGGGCTTAGAAAAGATCACGGTTTGGATTAAAATAAGTTCTGAAGTGGTTAAGAATGTTAGTCAAGTGAAATTGTTGGTTTCAAATGGGACACAAAAGTCTGGTATATTATTATTATATTATATATACACAGCGTTTGCTGCTTTTTATATTTCCTCGTACGTGAATTACACACAAATTGATTTTGTGGGATATATACAATTTACACTGCATTACTTTTCCCAAGTATAGCTATGAACAGTGTATGAGAACAGCATGTACACCTACTACGTTGTAAAAGGAAAGCCAAACTTAAAAGCAACACGTTGCAACACTGTAAAACTGAATGAAACTTTACGTTTTGAACACAAACAAAAGAGCTTTTTTTAGGTTTAGGCTGTAAAACTGAATTAAACTTTACGTGCGGAAACTTACCTCCTTTCCTTAATTAAAATTAAAATTGCATGTATTATGTATTATTTTCAACAGATTAATTGAATTATATTCAATAAGTGTGACCCTGACGAGTTATTTTTCTTGGGTTGGTTCTCAGATCTGACTAAATTCAAATGACATTTTTGTCATATCTCAAAGATTTTGAATGAGTTAACTAAAATGTAATGTGAAAACAAGAAATTTTACTTTTCTTGTCAATTTAACACACTGACCACAACATCTTCATGTTTTCTAAGGATTCACATTCTAAAGGATTCTGTTTGTTGTCCATGTTAGAAATATCTGACAGACAGTTGCATGAGAGATGGCAGCTCAGCCTTTCTTTATTTCAGTAAACCACTGACAAGAACAAATGGCTCGGGTTTAACCTTCGCTGACAGATGCGTCAAACATGAAGGACAGTCTGCTGTGGGAGAGCTTCATCGACTCATTGATTTCCTTCTGCGTTTAACCGTTTCATTTGTAGCCCCACCAGGATGGGCTTGCGTGGGAGCTCTTTCTGTTCGGTCTCCTTCATTGCTTTCAGTTGTTAGAGTGAACTGAGCCCATATCAGCTCAGTCAGGACACTAGACCTGTGTAATTACTGCCCAGGGCTAGTTTATCCCACTGTACCATCACTTGAGTGATTGGAGCCGCAGGGGGGATCACCAATGTAACAGGTCATTACTCATAAAGGTCTGGACTGGCAATATAGAGTCAAACCTCTACAGAGTGGAAAAAAGCTCTTGCTTCAATAAAAGAACATGGATTGCTTATCTGAGATGGTGGCAAGCCCATGGATCATTCCGCCGTAGATCGCTTCAAGTGGCTTTAACTCGTCCGCAGGTGGAAGGAATTCTTTGTCTGTGACCACAAAAACCCAGCGTGGCTGACAGGCACTAAAAATAGTGCTGCATAATTTATATGGCTTGTTAAAGGTTGATGAGCTGTCAGAAAAAAAATCTCTGAACACAGTCTGTATTTTTTATTAAAATGAGCATATATAATCATACATGTCAGGAGGCATT
The DNA here is from genome assembly GCA_916700685.1 of Adelosebastes latens. Taxonomy (NCBI): domain Eukaryota; kingdom Metazoa; phylum Chordata; class Actinopteri; order Perciformes; family Sebastidae; genus Adelosebastes; species Adelosebastes latens. Next base: position 251,418 of record CAKAKR010065518.1, read on the forward strand.
CACTGTTGAATTCTTACCATTAATAGGTCCATTCCACCAACATATCAGTTCTGTTGGTAATTCAGAGGTTGCTCAAGGTGGCTTGTGACCAAATCAAGAGCTAATGAAATGAGGAAACCCATCTGGAAATGGATAGATTACCCAGGATGCTGGCAGAAATTCCATTAACATCTGGCAAAGGCATGTTGCACCCACATGTCTCAGCCAAAGATATTTGGCACAAAGTTTAACTACTCCATGAGTAAGAAAAAGTGACACATTATGTTTTTTTTTGTTTTGTTGTTTTTGTTCTTTTAACTTGGGGGGGTTTGATTGGATGTCTCTTTGTAAACAAAAATAACGCCAATATTTGCTGAACCAAACTTGTTTGTTTGATAGGACACAGAGTGTATCCAGGGTGATGACTTTTGATTTTTTTCCCCCCTTGCTTTGTTGTTTCAACATGAAGTCAAACAGGTAACACTTACCTGCATTGCTATTCATAAATCAATACACCAATCAATAGCATTTGCAGAGACATTCAAGTTCTTCTTGAAAATGCTCAGCTTCTCTTGAGATTAAACATACTCACTGCAGTTCTTTCTCTTCTTTGAAGGTGTAGAGGTAGCAAATTGTTACATATGCATCACGGCACTTTCAACGATGCATAACCAACATATCTGGGTGCCATCCCATTTATTACATGTGACCTTTAGTCAGGACTCACAAGTATCATGGACTTAAATCTATTCATGCCACATAAATGATCTCTAAAAATGAACATGTCAGTGGCTGAATTCATAGTTCAAATCTGTACTTAATTCTAAATTGCCCATAGGTGTGAATGTGAGCGTGAATCAGTGGAGGCTGGTCCATAGAGGCAGAGGAGGTTGATCCTCCTCTATTATTGAGAGGAACGAGGGAGACCAACATGTAAAAAATAGTAATTGGTTTAAATGAACCATGGCCAAATCTCATTATCGTTTATAAAATATTTTGGTCTTTTCTTCGGAAAAATAAAACATTATTGAAATTCTGATTAAAATGCTTCAACAGCGACACCTGCAGGGCAGGCAAGAAAGAGGTGGTGGGGGCAAGAGAGGATGGGCAGGTGCTGTCCTCCCAATCTGTGATTGGTCAAAACACGTAAAATGACGCTCATCCTCCCTTGGCTCGTTACCAATCAACAACCGAAGAAACAAGAAACATCACGTTGGCTGCTGCACTCTGCTTACCCGGGACACAATCCCGGTGTGGGTAACGGACTGCTGTGCGGGCAGCCGTTTACAGACAGGCTTCTAGTGACACATTACACACAAGGTTAATTCCCATCCTGAGGCCGCAGTGATTGGTTTTAAGAAATCTCATAAGCCATTGTTTAATGAATGATTAATTTTACATAAGAATGTAGAGATAAGTAGCCTAGGCAACTAGTTTAGTAATAATATTCATAATAATTTTATAGCACTTGTCAAATTTAGGGCCCAAACTGCTTTCAAGATTAAAATGATTTACAGAATAAACATGTTAAAATCTAAATCCCATGTAAGCCCCCCCCTCATATGACATACAAACATTAGGAACACAAGAACACATATATCAAGGAGCCCTGAGCCCATACATAAAGTGGAGGTACAAGTGCAAAATAAGAAAAATAACTAAATAAAATGACATGACACCGTGGGTTGGTTTTTCTCCTGTCCTCCCCAATTTTTGGAGTCACCAGCCGCCACTGGCTCTGTCTGTCTCTGTGTCAGCCCTGTGATTGACTAGCGACCTGTCCAGGGTGTACCTCGCCTCTTGCCCAATGTCAGCTCCAGCCCCCTGCGACCCTGTAAAGGATAAGTGGTTTCAGACAATGGATGGATGGATGGATAGGTGGAATCCGTCCTTAACTCTGGCTTGTGCTTTGCTTGTATTAAGCCAATAAAATCATTACAAAACACCTCAAAAATGATAGAAATAGAAAACATATTTTGGGCTACAGTTAACTGGAGGATCCACACTTTTAAATCTGTGTCTCTCTTTTTATCTCCGATTTAGAATTTTGAGAAAACTGCCTTATAAAACATTATCATGAAATTCTATTATAATCTGAAGGTTATCGTTGAACGCTTTAACTGGATATTTCCTCAAATGTCAGTTCATAATCTCTTCAGTGAGCCATGTTGATTGTTTCAAACATCTTTCAAAGATTATTCATTGCAACATTTTTTATATTTCTCTAAAAAAATAGGTATTCTCAGGTTTTAATACACTGCTACAGTGATTTATGTGGTGATATATTGTATTTTTCTCTGGGCTTGCAAGAGTAATAAAGTTCTCAAATGTAGCTGTTAATATGGTTTGCTTGGTTAAGGCAATGCGATCCTCTCCCACACAAATCATTTATAATTACAATTCTCTACAAATTTAAAAACATCATGTACACACATAGGTCTGCATGATTAAACAATTCAATACATAACATATTTAAATAACATAAGCATCTAATGGAAAAAGACAGAGGAGGCATGCAATAACCACATCAAATTATGAGCTACCCTGTTAAAATATTTGCATTGTCTTGTTTCATAAATTAATTGCATCATCTGTCACATTTTATCAAGACAGGAAGTCACACAGCCCATCAGCCATCTAGGTTACACACTGAACCTCCATCTGGATGATGATGAAAATGCTTGCAAGTATTACAAGTTTAAATCAGTTGCAAGATGCTCATTTGCAAAATGTCATAACCCTTTCAGACATTTCATGAAATGTGCATAATGGCGCCAAAGGCAAAACACAACATGAGAAAGAGATAAAGCACTAGCATTTAGAAAATTGATTTGTCATCCTGATTGTCCGTACTATGATTTTACATTGGTCTATTCTGTACACACTACATCTATTGCAGCCCAGACGTACAGCAGTTTGCAAAATAGTCACAAAATTGAATGTATTGATTTGTGTACATAGACATGAATGTCACATTATTTTCATGACGTTTTTTATCTATCTATTTATCTATTTTACTGTTGAATAACTGGTGGTGGAATTATTTGGACAGGTGTTGTAACTTCAAGACATTGACACCAGGTGGTCTGATAATGGCCAAGCTGGTGTCCTATACATTATATAGCATTTATGTTTTAACTTTTATGTCACCTGTAACTCTCAAATACAGCTCTTCTTCTAAAGTCATCAGCGCTGCACAGGTTCATTTTATTACTGTCTATTTCAGGACTGACTGGATTGCTTCAGGTAATTAGCAACGTGGATGTAAAAACAGCACTAATGTCCTCCAAATACTTTTGACATAAGACATTTTAAAAAAGCTTGATGACAATTTCCCACCAAGAATGAACGCTGTAGTGGTGCAAAACAGTCCTGATGCTAATGCGTTTAATGGCAACCACAAGAAATGTGCTTTACATGGAGATAAACCAGCTGAAAGACAACTGGGGGAAAAAGACAACATAAACAATTGTTAAACATGAATGCCAGAGTTGTGCTTTTTGCTTTTTGCATTCGGTTGTTGGTTCATTTTGTTGTCTGGCTTTATTTTGAAACACTAACCTCTCCTGTCATTTCAGTTCCTGCCTCCGTGTGTCTTCCCCACCCCCTCTGATTATACTCACCTGCCCCTGATTTTGCCTTTAGTCCTCCCCCTTTATATACTCCCCTGCCAGATTGTCTTTGTTCATCCTCGTGTGTCCATCGCAACTCCTAGTGTTTAGTCATTTTGGTATATTGACCTTTTGCTTCGCCTCCCGGTTTGTGGATCTCCACCTGCCCATTGTCTGATACTGTTTGCCTGTTAAACTGATCTTCCGTGTATGACTACCTGCTTTGAGTAAAGGCTTTGCCTTTTTTGAACTTACCTGGTGTTCTCTGCTTCTGAGTCTCCGCTCCCCGCCTGCATTGTCACACTTTTTAAGGCAAGGGGGCTGAGATCATCAGTTAGGCCCAGATCAGACAGACAGAGTGCTTTTTGCAGGTTGAAAACGCGAGGCGCATCTGACTGCCTTTTTTTGTTGAAGCCTAGAATAAAAAAAAAAAAGAGCAGCTAGCTGCGTCTTTTTATATTGTGGTGAGGCAACCACAGAATGAGAGCTAAGAACCATGAACCGTATGATACCTAATAGTTAATAGTACAGTTTAAATGAATGAAAACAACTTACCCAAAATCTCAAGTACCGCACTAATTTGCCTCCAAGCCTGCTGCTCTCTGCTCAGATCATGATATACGGTCGGTAAAGCTATATAGCTCCGATAACCAGTAACAGACCCCACAGAAAGCCTACCCTGATTGGACAATGGGAAAAAACTAGTGCTGTCAAAGTTAACGCACATTAGTTTTTAATGCTACTTATTTCTTTAAAGCATTAATGCTATCAATATTTCGGAGGATCAGCTTTAAGGCTAGAGTGAAGATACCGATATGGTATGAAACTACACAACCTAAGGAATCCATTGGTACCAACCATGTCATACTAGCTTGTTGTGAAGGGGGGTAAATAATGCTTCAAAGTTAGGCAACATTTTGGCAAAGAAAAACGGTCATGGCTATTTTCAAAGAGGTCCCTTGACCTCTGACCTCAAGCTATGTGAATGAAAATGGGTTCTATGGGTACCCACGAGTCTCCCCTTTACAGACATGCCCACTTTATGATAATCACATGCAGTTATGGGCAAGTCATAGTCAAGTCAGCACAGTGACACACTAACAGCTGTTGTTGCCTGTTGGGCTTGAGTTTGCTATGTTATGATGTGTATGTTTATGCTAAATGCAGTACCTGTGAGGGTTTCTGGACAATATTAGTCATTGCTTTGTGTTGTTAATTGATTTCCAATAATACATATATACATATGTTTGCATAAAGCAATCATATTTGCCCACTCCCATGTTGATAAGAGTATTAAATACTTGACAAATCTCCCTTTAAGGTACATTTTGAACAGGAAAAAAGTGTGATTAATTTACGATTAATTGGGATTAACTTTGGAAAATCATTTAATCGATTCACAGCCCTAGAAAAACGCAAATGATGTTGGGCGCTTTTCTGCTTTGAGATAAAGTTATATATCGTATATATATATATACAGTATATATATATATACTGTATATATATATATAGTTAAAATCAAGTTGCGGACCCACAAATTAGCCTAGTTACCATAGTTTCTTCAGTCTGATGAAAAGCTTTGTGTCAAAAATGTTGATGAATCAGATCAATTCTTCAATCAATTTCTTCGGTAGAAAGTTGTCGAAAGAAAAGTGTTCACAGCAGGGTCTGTGGATTACACTGACTTACTGGGACATTGTCTCTGGAAAGACACACTGCTGCTAATTTTTCAATAGTTTGAGCATCACAAAACAAAATCCATTCACTTCCATTGTACTGGGGAGGTATTTAATAAGCTGGGCAAATAAAAACACAAATAATTATGTGCATGATGTCCCAGTTGGTTAGTGATTTTCTTTCTTCTTTTTTGTCATTTAAACCAACACTTCAAAATTCACAACTATATATTATACTATAGACATATCTACAATATTTCAACTTGACATACAGCCCTGATTACTCTTTGACCAGGCAAAAAATTACTTTTTTAAAATTTTCTCTGCCGGCCCCAAAATGAAAACTACCAGAACATACAGAAAATGAAAATAATGTCACATCCACATGAATGATAATGGCACATTTGAAACACACCCCATGCTGTCACGTCGCCATACGCCATGCCCTGACTCTTTTTGCCTTACCCTGTCAAACCAATGAAACACTTTAGGAAAGTGGACTGGGCACTCTCCTTCAAAATAGGAAAACAGACCGCTGACTGCCACTAATGTTCAAATGTGTCATGAACAGAAACACTCGCCCGGCTTCCTGTAGCTATCCCATCTGTGTGCAAGTCCTGGTCCTCCACTGAACGTACAATTTTATGGCTGTGCACCCGTTAGCTCGACACCTTATAAATAACACATATAAAGACATCAATTCAAGGGTCGAGTTACTCCAAATATTAGCAGGGTTGCCATTAAATGTCACTACAACCATTTCCTCACTGAAGCGTACTTATCCACAAATAGCACCAACAGTGATACTATTACAGCACTGGAACAACTGCGTCATTCGGTATCCACTGGCACTTCAGCTTACTCATAGTGAAATATTACAAAGTAAAATACAAGACCAACACCAGTACACAAAGGGAAAGCATAGATCAAACCTAAAACACCCATATTAAACTCAATACTCATGTCATGGCTACAATCTCGGATTGTTTAATTATTAGTTGTAATCATGAACAACTTTGAAAGCTAGAAACCAGGGAGCATAATTTCATGAAATGTCACCAAGAGAGTATTCCGTAATGATGGTACTTTGTGGACTCATAAAAAGCCTCTTTGAGCATTCATGTACAAGTAATCATCAGTTCATTAATTTTAGTTTACATTTAAGAACGAGAAATTGTTCCCATATCTCTTTTAAATTGCCATGCAAGCTGCTATTGTGTCTATAAAGTTAGTTCCCCTTTCACTGTCAATAGATCACCTTCATGTGTTCTTTCCTGAATAAATGACAAGTTTTTGCTCAGGCTTTATCCTTTATATTAAACAAGACTGTATTGAACTGTTAAAAAACACAGAATAGTAAGTTTCATTTGCATCCAAATCATTTAAGTGCATACCAGCAATAATACCATGAGTGCAGAATGAATTGTTTTCACGGCCAAATCATTAGGTTATCTAACAGAAAGCTGAAAGCTCTGACGAATAACTGATAACTGAACTGTTCATGCATCTCATATTAAAATGTGCCTTTAACAATATACTGTATCTCCTTATTGAATCTAGCACTTTTATTTTATAATGGCCGAGCTGCACACTTAAATAAATCTCGACTTGTAAATCTCTCTGAGTGGTTTCTTTTATCAAACATACTCTGCAACTAGGAATGTCAAAGTTAACATGATAATAACGCTTTAATGCAAATTTGTTTAAATGCCACTAATTTCTTTAATGCATTAATGCAAATGATCTTTCGGAGGTTGTAGCGGGCTCAGATACTGCTATCATATGAAACTATACAGCCTAAGGAATCCATTGTTACCAACCATGTCATACTAGCTTGTCGCAAAGGAGGCTAAATAACGCTCTAAACTTGCGCTAAATTTTGGCGAGGAAAAACTGTCATTGCCATTTTCAAAGAGGTCCCTTGACCTCTGACCTCAAGATATGTGAATGAAAATGGGTTCAATGGGTACCCACGAGTCTCCCCTTTACAGACATGTCCACTTTATGATAATCACATGCAGTTTTGGGCAAGTCACAGTAAAGTCAGCACACTGACACACTGACAGCTGTTGTTGCCTGTTGGGCTTGGTTTTTT
>CAKAKR010065520.1:0-24946 GCA_916700685.1 Adelosebastes latens
TCATTACTTTCATCTCAACCCTGCTGTTTGGGAACCACTGGTTTGAAAAGAATCAATGATTCAATACTGAATTAATTTACAAATTCCCAATAGTTGGCAAATTTAGTGATTACAACTCAAACCACTAGATGTCAGTGCCACTTCATGGTTATACTAAACACTACTGGTGTAGGAAGTACAGCACATGTGCAATAGGGGATCATCTACAAGACATACAGAGACATATTTTACTGGGATAAATCTAAGCTCTTTAATACCTCACACCGAAAATGATGATGATTTTATAACATATGATAAACGTTACTGTTCAGTGAAATCCTGTACTTTAAAAAATGATGTTTTTTAGAAAAATGTCCCTATGTTACAAAACACATAAATACACATAAGTAAAACATGTATTTGTTTTAAGACATTTTTTATTGTTGGACAGTTGGAAGAAAAGAAACTAGGTCAGTTCTGTGTCCTGGTACAATGTTTGTCTTCTGGAGCGTCCTACCCTGGAGAAGAGGTCAGCTGAGCGTTAGCTCGGAGCACATCGAGTGCTATTTATAGGCATGAATGTAACTAAAAATGGTACAATGATATTATTGTCCTTTGCACTCATTTGAGCTTTAACAGGATGTGGATAAAACTGTAGTGACCTCTCATAATGTCTGCCTTGTTGGAGAACATCAGTTTGCCACTTATACATGAAGTGTTTAAATTACATGTCTATATTAATTAGAGTGAGCTAAAGTGGATGAAAACATCTCCAAATAGTCCCATTGGAACTTTATCAGTTCACAGTGAGGTTTGTGGTTCAATGTTTCTGGAAATGAATATGAGCACAACAAATTCTGTTCTGTTCACTTCCATTGATCTGGTTAGTGGTGACAGAAATCTCTGAGAAGATATCTCAAAACCACTGCAGATACAACCGAGTAAACTAACCCTACCAGAGAAACAGCAACACTTAAAGGAATACTTCAAACCCCCAAAAGGATCATTTGTATATAAATTACTCACCCCATGTTGCCTTGAATGAGAAGCAAAGACACAGTTTTATATCTTTGCAAAACATCTGAGGGGGTATTTCAGGATGGATTGTTGGACCTTTAAAGGTCCCATATTATAAAAAAGTGAGATTATCATGTTTTTTTTTTATTATAAAGCAGGCTTAAGTCCTATATAAATACTGTGAAAGTATCGAAATGGTCAATCCACAGGGAAATACACACAGCCCGTATTCAGAAACTATGCATTCAAACTAAGCTGTCAGGATTTCTGTCCATTTGTGATGTCACAAATGTACAATATTTAGATCCTTTACACAGATTTAAACGTAATAATTCTAAATGTGTCCCAGTTTATTCCTGGTTGTAGTGTATGTGAATAACATCAGCTGACAGGAAGTACACATGGACCCGAGCTGTTGCCTAGCAACGCACTTCTGTTGCAATTTCGTCGCAATTCCGTTGAAATGCCCCAAAACGGAGCGTTTCAGACAGAGGTTAAATACAGGCATATTCAGGCTGACAGTATGAGGAAAATAAAGTTTTTTTTTTAACATTACAGCATGTAAATATGTTCTAGTAGAAACACAAAATACAAGTATGATCCTGAAAATGACCATGATATGGGACCTTTAAAGTATATGACTTTGGGGTGACTTGGTAGCATGTGTCCAAGCGGAGTTAGACATGATTAAGTCAGCCCACTGGTAAATGCTGTCGTGTGAAGTTGATGTTGAATAAGAGTCATAAACATACTCGCAGTAGAGCGCCCTAACGCGACAGCCTACGTGATCTATTTATAAAATTGTGTTCACCGACCCTGTCACCGGCCCCTGTGGCCCACCGGTAATCTTCCTGTTTCTCTCGATTAGCCACTCCGTCCTTGGGTCAGCACAAAATGCTTTCTACCATGCAAGATTTAGCATTGAGCTGGTCATAGTCACTAAACCACTTATTTGGAAATGAATACAAAAGTGAATGTTAAAGCTGCACTAATTAATTTGTGGCCTTTAGGGGGCAGAAATACTCAAAAAACAAGCTGACAGATGCACAGCCACCACTTAGCGCTATCTTCACCAACTCCTAAGAAAAATATCAGACACTGTAGTTGCTAAATGCTCTAGTATGTTGCATGCACACACAATTGCATGTTATTGTGAGTATGTTGAGTGCAGTACAGGATCATAACCATCATTTCAAGTACGTTCAATTTCATCTTCTCTCCCAAGCAAGTGGTTTAGATGAATTTATAGAATAAAACAAGTATTACAGATGGCCATTCTTATGCTTAGATCTAGATGAAAATGCCAAAGGGTTACTATGGAGAGGGACGCATGTTCATATGCATCAGGCCTTTGGACCAGCTGTTCTCCACCTGACGCCGGCTCCACTCTACACTGATGACATCTGAATACACAAAGCAGACATTCAGCCACATTTCGTACTCTGCCTGCGGGTGAAATGCGCTTTATCAAGGCAATCACAACGGCAGTAGTTAACATTTTAATGAGAACAAATTAGATAACAGAATTTGTACTGTAATCAGTGTCATTATTACCTAACCAGGGAACTTTGGGAGGTTTGTATCACCCTTGTGATGTGTTTTGGTTTTTGCAGACAGCAGTGGTCGCACTCCAGCCATGTTGCAGCTTTGCTGTCATTTATTACCTGAAGTTGATGGCTAGTGCAAACAGTTGCTAAGGTAATAATACAGTTTTATTGCTTTTCCTATTACGTTAATGCTGTCACATAATCTCTCTGTGCTTCCTGTTTGCTAGAAAGCTCTTTCTAATCCACAAGATACGGGACAAAAGCTCAGGGCAGGCGGATGCTGTCTTTGTCTGAGTACTTTATAACACAGAGCGGAGCGGTTTCCAAGGTGAATAACAGTTCTGCATAACATGATGCAGAGCAAATATATCATTGTCATTTTTATATCAGGTAATGTCGGTAAACTCGGAGTTTGCACGTAGTGGTGCAAATACTCCACCTGACCATATGTTTACATTCAATGTTTTATCTAAGTCACTTGGCTGTAAATACCCATGGTGTCGCAAGTGTCATAAAAACTGTGACATGGTTTTTATCAGTGCTACTTTATTGTATGTAGTGACTCTGCTTTTATATCCTGAAGATTCAAATAATATTTAAACCATGATTTTTTTTTTCAATAAGGACAACACATTTTAGCATTTTTCTTTTTTTCAAATAATTTAGTTTATTTCCTGGTAGGTAAAAAAAGACAACAGTGATATAAATATATTATATAATATAAATTAAATTGCACATTTTTTCATCTTTGTTTGGCAAAAATGCAACAAATATATTACAGGTAAAATAAATACAAATAAATACAAAATCACAAAGTACCTTACATGCCTGTTCACAAACAGTGTAAGACTTTGACAGAGACACATTGCACATCACAACCACAAACGTTTGCCTAATGGCAAAGAAAAGTGCTTTTCTCCTCCCCTCCTGTTTGATTGTCAGTCTGTTATACTTTCACATGAGTTTGATGTCCAAACTCCATCTGTGTTCACACCACAGTCCACTTAAGGCATCAACCCCTCCGTTTTCCTTTTCTCTTCAATCTTCAGCGTCTACGGGATACGGCCATCCCGCCGCTGCTCTCGTGACGATCTCTGCGTCCAGCTTCGAGATGCGGCACCTTAACGTCATGCCTCTCTTGCTTTCTCAACCGATTTAAGGCGAACCGCTAACAATCCTCCGCGGCCTCATAGAGAGAGTTCACACCTTCTTCTCCTGCCGGGGCTGCTTGGTGGCGTTGGCGCTTGGCTTGGCTTGGCACACGAGATCCCTGTAGGCTGGAGAGCGGAGGAAGCGAGGGTAGCAGTCTTTGGCCATGAGCATGTAGATCTTGTGCTGGGCCGAGTCGAAGCAAGAGGGTGATGCCACCAGCATGTTGGCTCTGGTGATGTCACGAGTTTCGTGGTCGATGTTAATCTGGTGAAAGGGGGACAAGGAGACAGAACCAGATTAGTTTTTTTTGTCCATTTAGGAGAGATTTGCAGCTATAACAACAGGAAAGTGTGCTTTTTCCTTAGTTAAGATTGGTGTTTCCTTACCTCTCGGGGAGCGTCACTGCCGATGAATTCATCATAGATCTTCTGGGCTTTGGCTGGTAGTTTGGCAGTGGATTTGGTATTCCTGTAATCTTCGCAGGCAAAGTAGAACGAAATATTCTCCTCGCTGAACTCAGACACCAGGAAGGCTGTGAAGGCACACAGTCCATCTGAGGGAAGAGAGGAAATTAGATTACTTATGGCACATAATGGTCCCGCGGGGGGCTGCAATATATCTGTTAAGTGTCTCTGCAGCATGCGTTCACTGGCATTACTGGCATAAAGGCATCTAGATATTTACTTACATTTGCTGCACAGGAGTTTTTCAAAGGACTCTTTCCACCTAAGGCATTCCTCCAGGTTTGGCCTGAAAATAAATGAAGCAACATTAGATTCAACCCAGAATTTCAATCAAGCACACAGTGACAATAAATGCAAAATGTATTTTGTAGTACAGTATTTGTGATGCTTACTTATTTTGCCCTATTTTGCAGCAGGATAGACTCCAATTGGATTTTTGCAAAATGTTTCCCAGCCTTGCTTTCAGCTCCTTGGCTCTGTGAGGAAAATAAAACAGGTTAGATATATTTTTCACAAGACATTGATTGCATACTGACAAAGCCATTATTGTGCAGTAAATCTCAGCACAGCATGAATCCACACTGAGTCTAGATAACTTAAAACTGGCACGCTTTTAGCTTCTCTAATGCTCTTACACAGATGCACAAAGATAAACACAGCAGTCTTCCAAATCCTGTAATCCAAATCCCCAAACATCAGCCATGCGAGTGTTTGCATGAAAACTTCATGTACCTTTCCAAGCAGCCGGTAGGCAGTGATGCTAGTCCTTTACACATACTGGCACAGCAGGTTGGAGTTGGTAGGGGTGGGTGTCTCGGTGTCGGGTGGCAGTTAGATATATCCGTTTAGTAGAGCTCAGTGGGGAGCGAGTTTGTCTGTGTGTCTGGACAGAGCCAGAGCAGCGGTTTTATAATCCTACCTCCCCTGCTTCTGACATGTCATCAGCCCTCTCAGCCAATCGCAGAGCGGAAGGGAGAGGGAGCGAGAGAGAGGAAGAAAGAGAGAGACAAGATGAAGTCAGAAAGTGGGGGAGGTGAAATGATAAAAGCCACTGATATTCTACAGTACGTTGTGTTTTTCTTGCATGTCCCTGAAAACATCTTTTAGTGTTTTCTTCTCACCTTTCTCTTTCAAAACAACGTATTTACACACGAAAATAGAGCATTTATTCCAGATGTGAGAATACTGTATAGCCTCTGAAGTGTCTCACAGTTTCCCTCATACATTGAAACATCAACACCAATTGAATATGACATTTATTGTAATATTTGATCATTTATGAGCTTTTTTGGCATGCATTTTAGCTTCAAATGCATGTTTTATCATCAACTACGATTTATTACGAAACAGAGCTCGTCATCAGTATGTTTACCCTGTATAAATAAAGGTTTCAATCTGTGATATACTGTAACCGCACAAGCCGATCTGCTACTAACATCCCGTGTTGTCAAATCGTTTCTCGGCAGCTCCTTTGCTCCTCTGATCCTGGTTCATGGTCCTGCGTTGCACAAAGAAGACATTATTGAAGAACAAGGCAGGTTGGTAAACACATTCACACCCGCCTCTTTATGGACCAGATAAAGCTGTTCATTCCAGGGAATGATGGGAAGGAAATGCGGTATTTACTCTGTTTAATTATATTACTGTAGAGGAAGATAGACCCACAGCCAAACCGCTCGACACAATAAAAATGAACTGGGATTGTCTCCCATATGGCCAGCTGCAGGTTGCTTATCTAGGATTTGTTCATCATATAATTCAGATTAAAGGGGCATTAGAAAATCTAAAGTAATACGTGACTGCAGAATGTCAATGACTCACACGCACTGTTTTACAGTGGCCTCTAGCTGGCATATGTCCAAAATATACAAGTTAGCTGATTAAAGCAACATAAATATTTCATAATAAAGTCTGTTTTTGTGAATTTGTTGTTGTTGTTTTCAGAGCTACAAGAGCCACCAGAGCCAATACAGAAATTAGAGCTTTAAAAGACCTCCAACCACAAACGACAGAGGAAACATTGTATTGCTCTGTTATACAAGTGTATCCATGAGCGTTTCGAGGAATTGAGACCAAACAGGGCTGTGTCATAAATGAAATCTAATCCCCTCGAATAAAACATTTGTTGTCAGATGTCAGTGGTTTTATTGAGAAATGTGATATCATTTTGCTACTTAAGTCACATCCTAAGATGCTGCTAGCTTCAGGATATTCAGTACGAGATGTCAGCATATGTTTTCCTCTTTATAGTGAGAGTACAATGCCAAGAAAAATATTTTGGTATATACTGAAAACTGGGAATAATTACTTATTTGATTTGCAATAACCAAAAGCTTAATGCACCACAGCTCAGACCAACACATTGTTATATACATAAATAAGCTCTGACATTTTTGTCGACCAGTTTGATCATGAGGAAAGGAATGCTAATTCAGTGGATTAAAGTATTGGAAGGAACTTTTACATCTACTGTATGTGCTTAAAGCTAGGGTTGGTAATCTTCAAAAATATGTTTTGATATTTGTTGAAATTTTCATTACATTCTGACCGCAATCAATGAATCAAATGCTCTGACAAAAAAAGAAAGAAAACGATATGGTAATCATTCGATTACAGGCTACATGCCTGCCTGTGCCCACTCTGCCCATGTACTCATTGCGCATCACTGGAGTCTGTGCAGCTGTGAGTACCAACAATAGCCATGTTTGTTGTTTTTGTAAATTATAATATGTTTACGTTCATAATGATAATTTGGAGGGGTGGCTTTGGTGGGAGGCCTGATGGGCTTTCAGTGTTACTGACTTGGCAACCTTCTAGATTTAGGGACTTTTGGAGCTAGTGCTGCACGCTACTTTCACTGGAAAAGAGTTGGCAACACTGGGCAAACATCTTGTTGGGTCTCTAAATTATAGAGTAAGGTCTTGACCTGCTCAATATGAAAAACATCTTGAGATAACTTCTGTTATGATTTGATGCTATATAAAAATAAATTGAATTGAAAACAAAATACCTGTCTCGAACACCATTTTCGTGGTTGAAAGCTACCCTAGCTTTAACAAGAACTGATAGAGATCAAGCTAAAATGTTGAAAAACATGTCACAATTACATACAGTAGTTTCCTTTTTTTCAAACAGGTTCAATAATCTCCTATAAGAGCCGGGCACTAGTTTTTCCGCAATTCTTACTTTTGTTGGGGACTATTTTCAGCAGGAGATTAATACACACTACTGCACTAGTGAGTATTTATGGCAGCAGGGTGGCATATGTGGAATTGAGTCAAGACACAGAAACATGTCACCCAGTGCTACAGTGTGGCTCATTGATGTGTTTCAGGCTTTGGATATACAGGCAATACTTGTTTGTAGTAGGTTTTGGTCTTTTATGGAATTTGTTGATGATAAGAAAACTATATAATTTGAATAGACTGATCCTTTATAGAGGAAGTGGGGTATAAATACCAGAAAAGTCGTGGCTTTTCCATTTGTTTTAATGCTTAAAACAACCAAGCGATTAGTTTTCCTGACAAGTGACCTTTTGCGGTTGAGTGAACGATGATTGTGTCCTCTCAGATGCAATAGCGGAAGTAGACTAATGTTGTCCGACGATTGGAAATAGACCACCATTCTTAGCCCATCTCCTACCAATAGCCAATATTTCTTTTCCTTTAATTCACCATGCTCTCTTCCTAACCTTCCATCAAGGTATTTAGTTGCCAAAGCTTACGCAGATCTTAACCATAGAGGTTGAAGATCAGATATTAGTAATTTTTTGAGTAGCTACTAAAAGGGTTGTTTTGAAAGGCACAGACAAAACAAACTACCCCTAAAACAGCCCAGACTGGGCTAAAAAGGAAGCGGTGTAAAGGACACTTCCTGTGATACACAAGCATTTGGCAAGATCTCACAGTGTACCATGACACGGCAGCAGTGATGAGGTTGAGTCAGCTAATGTAGAGTGGATGGCTCCGCCTGGGAAGAAGAACAACTGCACCGGGATTACCTAACCGGTCCACATCCATTGTGCTGGGGAGGATTTAATTGCACCCTTTTTATTGCCAGGAAAGAACAAAGGTTTGTGTGAGAAGCCTGGGGGATCCCACTCACCTACTCATACAGTCATACGGTGATGTCAGCACACTTCTGTGCCTCTGACAGTCCTATTGACAAAGGACAACCGGAAATGAGGGAATAAAAGAGCGAAGGAGAAAAAAAAAAATCTGCATCATATTGTTGAGCGAAGGGCTTTTCTAGAAAATGGAGATTCACCGTCCTTGAAGCTGGCTGATGCAGCACACACATCAACGTTACCACCTTACATCACTATGTGCTCCATCACGATTTCTATTATACTGATAAAGCAGGAAAACCACTCAAAACTGATTGAAAAATATATCTTTTAACGCTGCTAGAATTCTGACTTCTGGTTCTGAGAAGCACGGACATACAGTACAATACCACTGCTCTGCAGGCCATCCCTGTGTATATTGCATTTAACTCTTTGTAACAATGATAATAATCAACTGCAATGCAAACGCATCCATGTAAATATGCAGAGCTAGTGACGTAGAATAACAAGTGAGATATGTATTATGGCGGTTGGAAGGGGAGGTGGACGGGTCCAACAAACCAACGTATCCTCATACAACGATTTGTATGATATCTTACGCAAAGTTATTAAACATTTTTCGTGTGTTTTCCTACAAATGTCTAGCATCAACTTCCGTCTTCCCAGGAAACATCTTTGTTTAGGTTTAGGCAAGAAAACCACTTAGTTAAGTTTAGGCAAGCACATGTTACGCGACACTGTAAGTGGTTACGCGTCACCGGCGAGTGGTTATGCGACCCGTAAGTGTTGTAACTTAAGTATGGAAGTTACATGACAAAACTACTTAGGTTTAGGAAAAGATTGGGGTTTGGGTTAAAATAATAAAAAAGTTGTTTGCCTATACCTAACTGCATTTGTTACCATAATTTGTTGCCTGAACATAACCACGACCCTTTTCGCGGTCCCATGAGACATATGTGATCAGGTGAGATAAAGCTGTGAGAGAGGGCTTTAACATCCTATTTCTCAGAAAAACTCTTCTGGTGAAATCTCTATCAAAGATTTAATCAACAGAGAGTTTCATTGTTTGATCAATCATCATTTAGTTATGCTGGTTGTTGCCCTTGGGCTGTGATGCATCCCTTTCCACTGACGTTCCACAAATGACATGGTACTCCTTAATATGGTTTAATTTATCTATTGATTAATCGGTCATCGCTAGCAGACTCTGTCTGATGAACTCTGATGCCCTCAGTATTGAGGCTTTTCTTAGAACGCTCGGGAGCGTCTTTACCTAGTTTTCAGTCCTAGAAAGAGTACTCTACCACCAAATTTAGCTAATTTAACTTGACATTTGTGATGCGCAAGCTCAACTCAATTGTTTCACATATGAAAACTGAGACGGCCCCATTTGAACATTTATTGACACGTCACTTTAGGTTTCAATCTTATTATTTGAATCCTTCATGTTTTTGTCACTGCTCCCAACGTGGATGCCTCCTTTTTCTCTTTGTCTGTGCAGTCACTGGTTACCCGTTTGCTTTGGGTTGATCTCTGGCCAGGTATCCAGAGAGACGGTTACAGATGATGGGAAGATCTGCCCTGGCTAAATCTTCATACACAAACAGCTACTCAATGGGCGACAGCGATGATGGCAGCGTCTTGTGTTCATATTTCGAACACGAGATGCTGGTCATGTTCTGAGGATGCTCCTGGCATGTTTTCCCTCGCAACAACAACACACTTTGGATCAACAGATAAAGAGGCCTCATATATTAGAAGCAAGTCTTGAATTAGGACTTTGTTGCCAGAGATGTGACTCTCTTTCTTGTAGTAATAGTGAAGGTTAAAAAAAAAATATTTTTTTTTTTTTTTGTGTAAAAAAAAAAATGAGTTGAGATATGAGTTGAGAACACGTTTATCTTGAATGTGTGACATTAGAATATTGAATAGCACCAAGGAAATGCATCACCAGGCAATCCTGATAAACCAGAAGTGACATTTACCTGTATGAGTGAGTTTCAAATGAAAGGTCACGGGCTCACTTTGAGCTCGCTCCATCACCACTGGAACAGAATCGAGGCTGAGGCCAGTTCAGGACACTTACGTCTCAGGGCCCTACTTTACCTCGACCAACCTCTATTCATATTATTTACATAAAGACTTTTTACCTCACGCTACCTGAAATTGGAAGTCCTTTTTCATCTCAGTTCGATTTCAACCTTTCAGTTTCATCTGGGCTCCGCTGTGATGGAGGGAAAAGCTCATCTTCAGCTCAGCGTGTTCCTTTCGCAGTTCACCTCCATCTGGGTTCAGTTGCTGAGATGAGAAAGCAGGTTCGGGATCATCCTCTCTTTGCTGTTATGCCACCCTCCGAGATGTAAAGAGAAAATGACAAATTAATCAGATGAGGTCCCCGATACCTTACTTTCACTTCCGTGTCTGGCAACTGAGCAGCCAGAAATAAAGAACATGCAATAATAATTATTTGATTGTAAATTACACCCTGATTGCAACACGTATTGTGTGCAAAAACTGCAATTGGTGCTCAAAACTAGCTTGCATGCATCTCCTTGGAGTTAAAAGGTCAGTTAAGCCGAATTCGGGGAGATTTCCAAAATGGCTAACAACATCTCTTTGTTGCTAACTAGCCCGGTTAGCTGTTTACATTTGTCTTCTCTCACCAGCAGCTACAAACTTTACGAAGTTTCTAGCATGGATGTTTTAATACGTTTTCACAGTGACATTGGGTCATGGTTGAAAGCCATTATAGTACACAAACTCATTGCCACCATTCAAACCTTCAGGTGGTGACTGTTAAAGTAGTAATGTGTATTCCAATGGTGCATAGACTGTTATATATAGATGGACGACGTGTTTTCCCTTCCTCCCACTGTACAAAAGGAAGCCAAAAATGTCCCGGATACGGTAGCTGCAATTTCGAGATTTTGATCTCATTTGGAGTCTGATTCTGTGCAGTAGTGATCGGGGACGTGGAGCCACGGTATCGAGGTCCCGCCCGAGCCAATCACGAGCCAAGCACGGCCGCAGCTTGCTTGCTATCAAATTGACACATGTTCTATTACACAGACTGATGACAGTTATGGAAAGTTAAAGTTACATCTCCTCTCTCGTACAATTCCCAAGCCAGCGGCTCCGCGACTACTTCACTCAGAGCAGCTGTCGATCACAGCTGTCAATCATGACTTCTCGAATCAAATAACTAATTAAAACCAAATGAACACTTGAACATACAGGTACATCAGTGTGATAAGAACTACCTAAAATGACAGAAACCATCTTTAGGAAAAATTTATTTGACGTGAACTTTGAGTTTTTAGTTTGGCCCATGTCCTATCCGCTAACATGGAGGGGGCAGGGTTTATGACCTATACTGCAGCCAACCACCAGGGGGCGATCAAGATGTTTTGGCTTCACTTTTGGGGAGCTGTCATGCTGTCCATCTTTATATTAGGTCTACACTCAGTTGCCAGTTTATTAAGTACACTTAACTAAAATTATTGCCATATCATCTGTATCAATAAGACAACATATTATAAACACCTCCCAATGCAACACAATTCAAATGTACCACAAACTACAGCCTCCAAAATGACCATTAAATTGAATCAGCCTATCTGTAAAACATTTCCAAAACAAGCTGGCAACTGGGTGAATTTTTAACTGTGAAGCAATCAGTCAAATCTTCCATTAACGGATATAAAAAGAATACTGAATGGGTCAAAATTAGGTTTGCTGTTGAACAGAACAGAACATCTTGTGCTCCTTGTGTTTCTATTGATGATGACTACACAGCTAAAAAAACTATTGTGCTCTGGAGAACAATTCAACTCTCCACATGAAGGAGGCTGCACTCCTTTTGTTTCCACATCAAGCATTAAACAGGTGCTAAATTAGCTTTGCTTTGTGATGCCGATCGCAAATCACTTCCACAATACAGAATGTACACATTAAGGCTGCAGAACAAACACATGGAGCAGCTGCTCTGATGACACACTCTGAGTTAACTGAACAAGTTGTCTCCACTGATGCACCACGTACCATGTGCCGTCAACAAAACTTAATGGAGACAAACTTCCCAGCAGACATGGTGTGACTTTATGCCCGAGGAAGTGTTGAAGGCACAGCAGAAGCATTCATATTCGAGTAAAAGCCCTGTGTTTGTGTTCATGGCCTGTATGTGTTGGAGAAGAGGAGGTGAAATGGGAAAAACCCAGCATCCTAGCCTCAGGTCAATGCCACAGGATGTGTCTGTAATGTTTCCCGGCATTACATCGGCTTCTTTGTTTGTTTGTTTTTCTCCGAAGGTCTCTCACAGCGGTGACTCAGTAAAGAGCGGAGGGGGGGGAACGGCTGAAAGCACTTTTTAAATGAATAAGTGAACGGAAACATTCAAAGATGAATTGCTGGGAAATACCTGCCAATGGATCTGCACAGTATTAGAAATGTTCCACTCAAACAGGATGGATGATTTTGGTGCTGGTGTTTTGTTGATTTTGTTGTTGAGTATTATGAGTGAAGCATTTATCACATCAGTACATCAAACTGGAATTATAACATTTCAAAACTTATCAAAGGTGAGTTGCATGTTTACGACCTTGAACATTACAAGGATAGCGTCATTGTCACATTGATATCCAAAATCAATCTTATTGATCATTCTAGATTCTAACATTCTCTAAATGTTTCATGGTAATTTAGTACTTGATATAAAGCGCGTGCTTAGAAACTTGAAGGCTTGCAAAGCCATCCCACAATGTTTGCACTTTGCTCAATGTTTTCATTCATGGATGAATTGTTTTTAAGACGGATATTCCTTGAATCTACAAACAGTTTGTCACCAAATGATTTAAAGGAATATTTCGATTTTTTTTTTGAGAAATATGCAAATTCGGGGAGAACAAATAGTATGGCTCTCTTCAAAAGGTAACAAAACCCAAAACTTCTTGTTTATACACCTATTTTTGAACGGATTGAACAAACAAGATAAGATATTAATTATAGGGCACTAATTTCTTTCACGCATTAAGGCAACTTGCGATTTTCAGTTCACCTCTTAAAAATCCGACGGGCTGCCGTCAGGCCCAGTTCCTATACGATCTTTTGGAGGTTGTAGCAGGCTGAGAGTGAAGATACTGGTATCATATGAAACTAGAAAACCTAAGGAATCAATTGGTACCAACCATGTCATACTAGCTTGTTTGATAACGCTAAATTTTGGCGAGGAAAAACTGGCATGACCATTTTCAAAGGGGTCCATTGACCTCTGACCTCAAGATATGTGAATTAAAATGGGTTCTATGGGTACCCACGAGTCTCCCCTTTACAGACATACCCACTTTATGATAATCACATGCAGTTTTGGGCAAGTCATAGTAGGTCAGCACACTGACACACTGACAGCTGTTGTTGCCTTTTGGGCTTGAGTTTGCCATGTTATGTTTTGAGCATATTTTTTTATGCTAAATGCAGTACCTGTGAGGGTTTCTGAACAGTATTTGTCTTTGTTTTGTGTTGTTCATTGATTTTCCAGTAATAAATACTGTGTATACATACATTTGCATAAAGCAAGCATATTTGCCAACCCCCATGTTGATAAGAGTATTACATACTTGACAAATATCCTTTTAAGGTACATTTGGAACAGATAAACAATGTGTGATTAATTTGGGATTATTCGTGATTAACTATTGACAATCATGCGATTAAATATTTTAATTGATTGACAGCCTTAATTAATTAGTGAGCTGTAGAGTTGCTGGAGGGAGGGTTTTGTTACTATTGGACAGAGCCAGGCAAACCATTTTCAATCTTTGTGCTAAGAGTGGTATACATTTTTTCATTTAACTCTCAGCAAGAAAACAAATAAGTGCATGCATATTCCTTTAAATGAAAAATAGGTCATGCATTTCCATAAACATGCCGTTTTTGTGAACACAGATGACAGATCACATTACTTAACTGCTGCCAATCCTGGGAACGTGACATGTCATGACACAGCAACACCTTTAAATGAGGCCAAGTCCTTGTTTGCCAGGACTGTTAATGGAGCTCAAATTTCACGTGTTTTCAACACATACATGTGCACGTTGTTGGCAAACCGATCGCGGGGGTCTGTCTTATGAAACATGTGTATGTGAGGGGAGGAGGCTTCATGACTGGACTGGAATTTATAATCATTTTCAAGAAATATAATTTTTTTGGGTCTCAACCACTTGGCATTCCTCTGAAATAATGACTAAGTTTAACAGAATATTATATGGGGTTCAAATATTTTTAAAGATATAAAAATACATGGTTTGGGATACTAAATATTTAATTATTTTTTAACTGTGATCCACCTAGATAGAACATTATATTCACAATTTGATCAAAGAGTGTTAGGATTTTTGCTTGGACAGTTGTCTTTTCCCCAAGCCCCTCAACATTTGTGAAGTGGTCCTGTTTGGTCTCCGTCGGATTGCATCGTCTGGCAGCTTGCACGCAAGAGCCTCAGGTTGCTCATCTGTCTGATCATCCTCTGGGGAGGAGAGGAGCATGCCTGCCGCAGGCCCGGCCAGATGCTCACTGTGGCTGTTAAACAATAACCACTGGAGTGTGCTCCATGATCCGCAACTACTCCCAGGGGACTGTTTAGACAGAGGTCAACCGAGCCCACAATATGCAAACTGTCCTGAGATTTAAAGTGATAATCTGTGATATAATGTATGTGTTTTTCCATTACCACGCTGTTTTTGCACTACTTAATATCAGAAATCACTTTGTGTTCAAACATCGTGTCTTGAGCATTGTGTCTATCAGCTTTTCACTTTTGGTGTTTTTTTGGAGTTTGCACTCCATTCTTTGTCTGTTTAGTTATGCAAGATGTGTGTGTTCACACCACCTACTTTACTTCTCAAGTTTCAACAATTGAAACTGTGAATGGAAGCAGTGCAGTGTGCACCATCAGTGCAGAGTGCAGTTATACCTCAGGCAGTACAGAGGAAGTCACACAAGCATAAGTCGGCTGGATGCTTCCCATTCAGTACCAGGTGGTAGCTGTGATGTCTGTTGACATAACTGCTTACAACTAAATACTCACATTAGCATGCTATCATGCTCACGTTGACAATCTCGGCCTTAGATGTGAGCTAGGGCTGGGCAATAATTCAAATGTAAGGGATAATGTACAGCGAGCCGGTCATTGTTGTGAAATAAACTCCGACAGGTCGATGCGTCCCGCTTATTACACGGCTACTTAAGAAATCAATAATTTGACACAAAAATGGTCGGCCAGAAACCCACATCAAAACTGCGCCCATAGCAACGGTCTGTTATACATAGCAATGCTGTGATTGACCAATCAGAATCGAGTATTCAACAAAGCCGTGTAATATGATAATTTATCGTCTCTCAATGGAATCTTATTGTGATTAAATCATACATGGAGATAACGTGATACACAATTACGTTGATGATAACAAGCACGTACTAACTCAAATTTCTCAGAAAATCTGATTAAACTCAGTTAAATCAAACTATTGTCTTAATCTGATTACTCAGTATTTGTGTGCATGCATGTAAACAATGCATAGCTGTAAATAATTTTTCTATATATTTTCACTTTAAATTGTTATGTTCATGTTGCACTAAAGTTTTTAATAAAATAAAACAAACTTTTCATTTGTCAACTATTTAATTCACAAAGAAGTATACAAAATAGTCTTTACCATGTGGTTATTTCATATAGACTATGTATTTATTGAATTATCGGAAAACAGGCTGAATCGTGATATATATTGTTATTGAGATATGAAATGACCTATATAGTGATAGAATATTTTGGCAATATCGCCCAATCCTAGTGTAAGCATGCTAACATTTGCTAATTAGCACTACACAGTTGACACTGATTTTGCAGGTATTTGGTCACAAACAAAAGTATGGGCAAATTGAATATGGATGATGGCGCTTAATGAAAAGTGAGGACATCACCAAAGTGATTATGATTCATTATCTCAGAACAATGTTTGTTTTTAGCAGTTGTTCTTCCATAAAGAAGATGATATTTCTCTACAAAAGTGCCATTTTGACCTGCTGGTGGTGTTTGATTAAAGTCATGTGAGGAACATGAATGTCTGTACCAGATGTCATCGCAGTCCATCTAATATTTGAGATATTTTATTCAAAACCAAAAATGGTGGTGCTGTTCAGAGGATGAGCGAATGCATTAGGAATTCATCCTCAGGGGATCAAATCTGTGTCCTAAACCCATATGTACCAATATATTGTCAACAGGATGCACACACAAGGTCTGATGTCCGAGTCTGATGATGACCCGAAAAACTGGACCTTTACTATAAATCATTCATCAACTCTCTGATATCATCTCTGAATAACAATGTGACTCTTCAAGGAAGGGAGGCACTACTTACAGCTGCAATATCTTGGAAAACAAAACAAAAATGGAATGTTTATAGACATTTTCCTCTCTCTTTGTGGATTTTTTTTACACAGTTTGATTGACATTGAACAGCACACAAATTGTATAATTTCCTGTTAGTACTAAACAGTGAAGTATGTTGATGTATACTAACTGTATTAAAAAATATAGGTCACACACGTAGACTGTATATGAGAAGAGGATATAGTCAATGTGACGTCATGCATTGGTTTGTGGACTGCCTTTTTGAAGCCTCGAGTTCAGCATTTTGGCCGTCACCATCTTGGTTTTTTGCAACCAGAAGTGACAGGAGAGGGTGGAGCTAAGTACAACCAAACGCTGATTAAGACATTTTTAGGCGACCAAAATTATATAATTAACTTTCATGAACTAAATCTAGTGAGAAGTAGGGCCATTTTCTCATAGACTTCTATACAATCTGACTTATTTTCGCAACCAGAGGAGTCGCCCCCTGCTGGCTGTTAGAAAGAATCCAAGTTTAAGGCACTTCCACATTGGCTTCACTTTTCAGATCCCGGAGTCAACCACTGGTCAAATGATAAAAGGATTAGTATGTAGTGCATACGATTAGTTTCTTAGTAGTGCATACGATTAGTATGCACTTGGGTCACAACACTCAAATGTACAAATATATATCATATTTGTTGTGTCATTACACAGTACAACTGGCAACACTGTGCTGCCACAGTGCTTTTGTGTTAATCCGATAGATTTGTCTGTTTTAGCAGATTTAGCATCACGTGTGGTAATCCATTGTCATCATACAAATCCCAGAATTCCTTTCAAATTCAACTACAGTAAAACCATCAAAGTGGCCTTGCAATATTCATCTTGACTGACTTACAAAACCATATTTTCCACTGCCAAACACACAAATGTTTTATGAATGATCAAGTGTTATCTTTAAAAGATAACCCAGTGATAGAAAACGTGTTAGTTCCTTGTTTCCTCTTAGACAGATGAGACAGAAGCATATTGCTATGAGCTGACTTCCTGGTTATCGCCACCTCATCTTATTAACATTATGACGTTTGTGCATTCATCATCTCCTGTGTATATATTTACATACAGTATTTGGTGGAGCCTGCCACCAACGCTGGTAACTAGGAACGCTTAATTTTTTTTTTTTTCTTTTACAAATACCATTTGGAAAAAGCATCAAACATTGTACTTTTTAAATTATAATTTAATTAACAGGTGCCGTCTTCAAAATCAGTCCACAGCAAGCACATGTGCCACAGCACGTGTCTCGTCTGTGAATGTTGAACGCTCTCCAAGTGTTTCAGTTATGACATCAGAGGAGGGCCATTTTTTATTTAACAAGGGCATTTTTTTCAGTGATGCGCCACGTGCTATAAAGAATACTGTTTTTGGGAACAAAACCTGGCAAACTGCCTTGGAAATCATTTGTTCTGAATTAATTTGTGTTATGTGCTGTCAAATCATTTTGTCCTCAAAGACCATTGGACCCATCATTGCAGTGTGTGTGTTGTGAGGTGTGTATTGGAGAGAGGTGGAGTGTAATGAGAGAGGAGCAGGGTTATATGGCAGTCATGAATAAAATATAACCGTGATGTTCTCTCCAACAAAGCCACCTCCAGCCGTTAAACGACTCAGATTTGTAGGTGGTCCTTTTACCAGTATAGAGCTTGCCCTGGAGAAATCACAGATAATGATTAACTGGACGCTGAATGGCTTTGTTTTTTTTCTGCTGTGCCCCAGTGGTGGGGTTTGCGAAACATCAGACCCAGACAACAACAGGACTGATATTTGACTCTTGTCAACATCACATACACACAGTATGAATGTACCTGCTGCCTTGGAGATCATAACAAACAATCAGTAATGTCAATACCAGGGAGGCAGCAGGTACTGTTATTCCCAGAGAGACTGTTGTTTGTGACTAAAAATAAGAGGTGACACACAAGTGGATGATCCAGTCCTATGGGAATTTGTTTTAATAAGGCCCTGAGGGTACAGTATAAAGATAGATATTTGGAGATATTATGTTAAAAATGGTGCATGTTGAAACAGCCTGAAATAATACTGAATTGCAATGAAAACATTTTTTTCTTGCATTGTATTTGGAGTTGACCAAGTCCTCATTTTTGTATTTTCAGTGCCAGATTACCACCTCCAACAAAACAATAATAAAGAGTAGGCTAAAACACATCCAGGAATGTGAACTATGGGATTTTTTTATTTAATATCATATTTTTGCAAGGCTACGCAACGCTTATTACAGTACAGTAGTGACGCATTGCTTTGTTGCTTGAATTTGCACACATACAGTATACTTCATAATAAATCATGTCTGCCAAAAAACATGTTTTTTTTTAATTCCAAGCAGTCTGTATTACAATGAACAGTTAATATATTAGTTGTTCTTCATATGATATATTTAGCTAATCGCAAAAAGCTAGGACAGAAAGGACAGACCAAACACTGGCTCTAGATGAGGCCATACGCATTTTCACGTTTTTGTTTCGTGTCGGCCACCGTAGTTCTCCTACACGCTTGGGACACAGGAGTTTCAGTTTGTTGCAATCTGCAACCTCACCGCTAGATGCCGTCAAATCATACGCATTGCGCCTTTAACAAAAAGGCTATTGTGTGATGTTTTTTACTTCATGGAAATTTAGCTAATAAGCATCGGTGTAGCTTTAGACTTAGGCTATTCTGCAAATTCCTGACCTATGGCATAGTGATTTCTATAGCAATTTTGGATACACAGAAATGTAAAAGCTAATTGATTTGGCCTTTGGGGGGGGGGCAGAAGAACTCAACAATGAGCTGATAGATGTAGAGGCCACATTTAGGCGACATTTAGAACCTTATTCGTCTCAGATAACTTGTGTTAGTAATCCGTTGCTTATTTGCACATCCAGCAAAACACAGAGAAACAATAGCTTTACTTTCAAGTTTTGCCTCCGGCCATCATTTGGTCTCCACCAACTCCTAAAAAAAACGATTTTAATCTTCAGCTTCTAGATTTTCCACTTTGATAGTTGCTAATTGCTAACTCTTGTCTGCCATTTGTTGCTGGGCAGGGAGTGTACAGTAAAGTAGTTTATCAGAGGTTGTTTGCTGCAGCTAGAGACAGTTTTGATGAGAGTGCTGAGACTACAGTAAATGTGCTGTAAAACCAAAACAATAAACACGGCTAAAATGCTCCATAGAGCTACAGAATTGGTTGATGATTCTCTGCGGGTGTATCACTGCATGCAATCCCTTATGCATCACATAGTCATTTAATTCAGCGTTGAAAACATATTGATCTTATGTCATCACAGTCACGTGAGACTGGTGTAGCCTCTGATGAAATACACCAATAAACAATTGTTTTTACATGGAAAATCAAATTAGTTTTGTTGTTTTTCCCGCACTGCGTCTGTTGTTTGTCTCCGAGCCGAACAGGACGAGTAATCAACTGTCCTGCTCATCCTCCCTGTGATCTATAGTCATGGCAGCACTGCACCATGGGTATTGCGTTTACTATTGATTAAGAGACCAGAGAGATACAGAGTTACAGAGAGAAGAGAGATACTGTAGAGCAGTAGGAGAGGGAGATAAACAAAAGGTAGAATGATGAAGTGATTGAGCGATACTGATCTCATTACCACAGTTTTCACATTAGTTGCTGTCAATTGAATAACACATCCAATCGTTGTGTGTTTAAAGTCAGTTGAAGGAAGAAGGTTGAGTTTGTGAAACAGTGCTGTGGTTAAACCTGCAGTAAACATAATGTTTTTGGCATCATTGGGCAAAAATTCCATAAAAACCTTTCAGCATATTGTAATTCAAGTGTTCTGAGAGATACAGTAACTAGACTTCTGCACCTCCTCATGGCTCTGTTTTCAGGCTTTAAAAAAATGTAGCCCGTGACGGGAGACTTTGGCCAATCACAGGTCATTTCAGAGAGAGAGAGCATTCTTATTGGCTATGCTCCGGCTGGTGGGCGGTGCTTGGTATTTCCTCGACAGATCTCAACATGGCTGCCGGGTCACAAACTTTCTCATTTTACAGCTAAACAGTACACTACAAGATGTTTCTGAAAACATTTGAGGTGAGAAATAGGCATTACAGTAGCAGAATATCGATTCATATTTGATCAGCGCTGCCTAGTTTGACCGTTTGATCGCAGTTCACGAGTGATTGACAGCCGGCTCTCATAGACGTCAGCTGGACGGCAGGTTCCAGCTCGGCTCTGATTGGTTGTTTTCCTCCGGTCTGTGAAATCTCGCAGATGCCATTAGGAGCACCGAAGGACACAGAGGCACATGATTTTTTTCAGATCACCTGTCTCATGCACTACTGTCAGGATATTGTTTTATAAAAATACCTGTTTTCAATCATATTTGCTCCATTTCTACCCACTGCTGCTTTAAACTCAACAACGGCATTGTGGTCAAGAGGAAAATAAGCCCCCCTTACTTTTTAATATTATTATGGAAATACTGGGTTTGCACAGGAAAGCATGTTGTTTTGCCTTCCAGCTGCATATACCCATTATGTTAAAGACCACCAAGACAGCATCAGCATTGAGAACTGATTCCATCAAAAAAGACAACAGCACCTATACACAAGGCTTTCTCCCTCACTGATGTCCAATAACATTACAGTCATTTTTACACTCTTGTATCCACGGATAAGTTGGACCACTCATCATTTCGTGCCGAGTTGATGCTCGGCCTGTAATCACTTCCACAGTCGAGACGTTTGTCGGCAGCAGTCTACTGGCCTAGATATGCTCGTGTTGTGTCGAGCACGGTGCTGTCCCACATTTTACCGTGCTCTTCATTCCCTGAGTGACTAACGCACATTACCAACAACAGCAAAGTTAATGGACGTGTATGTCAGAGTGGGCGACTCCATCCTACCAGCAGTAGAATAATGAGCGGTGCAATAGACAGAAATAGCCATGAATGTTTGATTATTGTTCTGTTTTTAGTTTTCCATTCTTTACCTTGTGTGACTCATCGCAGCTACAACATCTGACCTAGAATGTGATGAAACAAAGTTTTAAATGTTAAGCGAAGTCCATTTCAATAGCAATTAACTGACTTTGTTACTCATCAGCCACATATTTTATTTACATTACATTTCTTGCCTGCTAATTATTCTGATAGAAATAGAAACCAGACATCCTAAATCACCCCAGATTGAGTTTTTCCTTCTTCTCTGGTTTCATTGCCGTTATAAAATGGCGTGGGAATCGAGGTCAATCCGTCTGTCTGATCAGTGGATGAATGCTTTTTCATAGCTTTAATACCCTTTTGGCATTATGAGAATGAGGTCACGCAGTGCACAAAATATAGATGCAGATTCATTTTTAATCACAAAATATAAGGGAGGAGGTTACATTCATGTGGAACACAGTAACATACCATATAGAGCAATATGTTGTTTAGCCAGTTTTGTTGTATTTCCAACAGTTGGGCCTTGTGCACATGCAATAAAGAAAAATATTTGTCTCCCCTGAAATATTTTCAAATCATCTTATTTAATTAAAAAGGAGTGCAAATGCTGAGGGAGCACATTTCAAACACATTGTCAGTACTTACATTTTTTTGCAGTCATGTTCATAACATACTGTACAAGTTAAAGAATATCTAAGTAGTTATTCTGAGTATTGCATCATGCTGAAAATTACACATTTTTCATCTCCTAACAGATTATTCTATGGGGGTCGGGGCTGTCGCTTTCAATTCACCACTAGCAGGAGTATAGTGTTCAGATTTCAGTTTAATGAAACACTGAATGCAGATTATTAGCAAATGAGTTATGTAATAAACTGCAATTTCCATTTTAGTAAGGTATAATTACTTTTTAGTCAGCACTTCCACATTTTGTGTAAATATTAAGTCATGTCCTACATTGATCAGTAGTCCAAAGATATTTTAGTTCAATAACATGGCTTAAATCAAATCAAAAATATGTGAATGATAATAAACTACGACAGAATCCAAATGATTGGTCCAATGGGATGCACTGTATACCGTACAGAGCAAGTTCAACAAAAATGATAGCACATTTCCACTTCCTGGACAGGAGTGAATTGAGAGCAAAAGATTAACCCAACCCTTCATTATACTCCACATTTAGTGTCACATAGAATACCTGCAAGAGTTTACAATACACAGGATTATGTAGCTATATCAATATTTAAGTGCAATATCTAGTTTGGCACAGTTTCAGCTATTAAGTGCTCCCTCACTTCATTGTTCGTCATAAACACACAAACTACCACAACAGGTCTATAGTTACCTGCGTATGACGGTGTCTATTTCACAAAGAACTGAAGATAAGTTGGGTTAGTGCTGGGCAATAAAACAATAGTTATATCTCAATATATATTTCTTTCTTGCTGATGGAATAAAATCAACTCGGTACATTTAGTCAAGGTGTCCAACCCCAACAAGTCAATCTAAATGATTTTACTTGTATGGTATGGTAAATTATGGAGAGGTGCGAAGAAACCGCACATCAGACAATGGTGTTATTTCATTTATTTTATGTCTGACCAAAAGGAATGGACATCTGTGGTAAAAGGTCTAAACATTTTGGTCATGCCCCAGCAAAGACCACAAATAGCGGACATCAGTTAAACAGTGAGCATTACCTCCACGGCCCACAATCAGAGGATCCATCTAACAATAGTGGGACTTTTTCAGATTATTTTCTTTGACAAAAAGGGCAATAAAGTGCTCCACAATAAATACTAAGGACCTGCTGCAGTTATTGAAGTCAAGGTATTGAATTTATTATCCATTATGTTTCATATATCTTGGGATAAAGAATTAAACTGAAACAATCCTCAAAGTTTATTTTCGAGCTTATAGTTAGATCTTTCAGCTGCATCTCATGGTCTTAATTTTTTAACAGCTGTAACTCAAAATTGATATTTTGAATTACAGAAAATTATTTTACATGAATCAAGAATTGGTTGTGGCATTTCAATCGCTGCTTGCTCTATTTAGTAGTTGTGGTAAGTATAATTTCAAATGTTTTTTGTTCTACCAGTGTACATTTTATGACATGGTATATGTCTGATATCTTCTAAAATTGTGTATTTTGTGATAAATATTGTTATCGTATGATATGGTTATTTTTTCGCCCAGCACTAAGTGGAGGTAAAACGATCAGCTCATCCACATCAAATCCCCTCCTCCGTACTGTACAGCAGTCCACCAAGATATGTCTTTTCTAGAGGGATTGCATGCATGGAGCTGGTGTAGACAAAGGAAACAGTCAAGCATGTCGCCCCATCCTTGCAGATTCACAGTATTCAGAGATAATGTCAAAAGGGTTTACGAGTGATTTACAGTGTAGGTCCAGTTTTATGTCGTCTGTGGTCTCCATCAGATTCGGTCAAACAGACCTCCGCTGGGCTTGTGCATGCGCCCTGTTTGCTATTTCCTGGTACATCTTGGACCTGAGGAATCGTGGGTAGGAGTCTTTCTCCATGAGGCTGTAGACTTTAGCTTGGACTTCATTGAGGCTGGTTGGGGAAGGATCCTCCAGGCTCTGCTTGGTCTTTTCCCTGGTGCGGTAGTCAATGTTTACCTGCCAGGGTAAGGAGAGCAAAGGCGAAGGTCAGTCATGTGAAGTCATATCATCATAGTCACACACGCTAACGTTGGTTCTGCGCGCCCTACACTACTTGACCATGATCGCTCCTTAACCAAGTAGTTTCGGCTGCCTAAACCTAACCAAACCTTAACCATAACGTTAACAGTGGTAGATCAGAAAACACTCATTTGGAAAGGCAATGACAAAAGGCCTATTTTGTGGTTCAGTTCAGGGAGTTGTTGCCGAGAGCTGGTCAGTAAACTAAAACAGGAAATAGGCCAACGAACAAGCTGGAGGTGGGTTCATCACGTAAGCCCATCAGTGTGCTATGATCAAGCAGTTCTGACCAATAGGGGTCCACTGTTTCCGTTCTGACGGCCCATTGTTCCGAAAACTCATTGCTCCGACTCTCCGTGCAACAAAAAGAAGCCCATGACTACTTATTATGCAGAACAACATCATCGCACCTTCCTGTCTCTTGGCCTTGAATGCCTTCGTTGGTTGGATTGGTTGGTTCGGCACATAGACTGTATACAGTATAAGAAGTGGACGTAGTCACCATGACGTTACGCATTGGTTTGTGGACTGCTGTTTTGAAGAATCGAGTTTGGCATCATGGCCATCGCCATCTTGTTATTTTGCAACCAGAAGTGACACGAGAGGGTAAAGCTAAGTACATCTGAATGCTGAATAAGACATTTCTAGG
>CAKAKR010065521.1:9816-20982 GCA_916700685.1 Adelosebastes latens
AGTATATATATATCGGTCAGTTTGTTGGAGCAGTTCCACTAACTAGTTCATTGCACATAATGTGTATCTCAGTTTAAATATGCTAGTGAAAATCGATATGAATCTCAGACACAGGATCAACGAATAATGATCTCTGTCACTCACGGTGTGATTGGTCGCACTGATGGAACATAGTAATATTGTAGATTAGATGTTATTAATAATAATAATAATAATAATAATACATTTTATTTATAGGCACCTTTCAAGACACCCAAGGACACCTTACAAACAAGATAAGACAGTCTATACAAGATTACATTGTGTAAGGTGTATATTATCATCTACTCACCAAATCACCAATCACCAAACACATTATTACTGGATCAGACTGTGAGTTTACAATCATGTCTCTATGTTTAAATATATTATTAAATCTTCAACTATATTTTTCATTTTCAGTTGCTGCTCCTGTGTTTTGTCCCCATCAGAGCTGAACAAATGATATTGTAGATGTAATGTAGGCTACATTCTAATACGCAGTCAGTGCCCACTGGGAAAATGCCCGGTATGCTAGATGGCCACTCCACCCCTGGACGCAGGCCATCATATGTCATAATTGTTCGCTGTAACATTTGATATGGGATATACTGTATACAACCATGAAGCTTAAAGTTGTTTTTTCCTTCTTAATGTAAATGTCAAGCCTGACATCTTTGCCCTAAGACAGCAACAAACAACAAACAGAACACATTTAAAAGGTCAGTTCACCCAAATTATACTAAAACGTTCACATGATTTATCACTTATCCCGACCGCTGTCTGGCCATGCATACTTTTAGTTTCATTTGCTGAAGTTTTGAGATATTTCTTCTGTATCATTAAAAATCCATTTTTTTTACACAGCAGCACAGGGCACCGTTTCCATTTACCCCAACCACCCTCAGAAAATCTTCACCAGAAACCAGAAGGAAAGTGTTCAATTATACTTTCTCTAAATGTCATTTCCAACATAAAGGGTCTAAATGGTGTTTCAAAGCCCCCTTGACATTGAAGTAATACAATTCTTGGCGAGAGATAATAATACTTATTTTTTTCAAATTCATTCTTTTTTGTTGTTGTTAGTAAAAAGTCTAAAAAATACTAGAATAATCTCATAAAATAGACAGTATAGAGTGTAAACTTCCCCCAGGTAGTTAAAACCTCCCAAATTCCCCCAAAGCACGAGAAGTAAGTAAATAGTACATGTCCTTGTAATTTGGGTGAAGTGACCCTTTAAGAGTCAAAATGACTGACAGCTAACATGGCTGCTAACTTAGGGCTGTTCAATATATCCTGTTGACTGGTGATGGCAAGATGAAGCTTCATGAAGCACTGAAGCTCTCCTACTAACTGGTTCATTTCATGAGGCTTCTTCTGGGCTTCATATGCACACAAAACCACCAAAGAGACCAGATATGTGGCAGTGGTTTAACCGGGCAGAGGACGGTAAATGTGCTTGTGTAACTTTAGGAAAATTATAGATGGGAGACATTATTTGATTTTATTCAGGAATAATAAGTTCTCAACTGTATTTCGGTTTCGGGCGTCTTCAATGACTGTTACGGCTCCGGCCGTATATATTGAAATGTATTTGTATTTGTGTCAGAGTGAGTGTCTCTCCATCTTGTGAGGATCTTTGTGTGACTGTGTTTTGTGAGTGAGTGTGTTTGGTGAGGATCTTTGATTTCCTATTTAGGTGCTTGCTCTCTGATTGGCTGGAGGTGTGGGTTCGGTCGGGGCTGTGTCTGCTGCTGATTGGTCCCTCCATCATCTCTGCATTTTAAAATGCTCTGGTGCCCAGCAGTCCGATGACAGCTAACTGACAGCAGCCTCATTCTGTCCTCGGCCTCCAAACCTTTGTGGTTAACTTGTAACTTAGAGTGGATTTAGTAGCCTTAGTGCTCTAGTAGTTTTTGTGAGATTGTATGACTTGTAGGAGTCTTTTTCTTTGTTTAAAAATAGTAAATTGTTTGGTAGGGGTGAACTGCCATGTTTCTTTTATTAACTTTCTCTCATGTTTATCTGCTGCATCCTAGGGAGCCAGATTTAGTAACTGTATTTTGGTTTGCTTGATTGTTTTGTTTAAGGTTAGTCAGGGTGTTCAAAAGATAGATTTTGTTTGTTGTTTTGGCCTTTGTTCACCCTGAGTTATATTCTCTCATTGTATTGTTTGTTAAATTGAGTTTAGTAATAAATCTTTTTTTACTTAACTCAAAAAAATCTAGTCCTGAGATTGTGGTTTGGTGACCGGGGAGGGAATATCCTTTATATTTTCATGTTGCGCTCCGACCCCTCCTAGACAGGGGCGTAACAATGGCGTCATTTGTCTAAAACGATACGCGCTTCGATACGCGCTTAACAGAAAACTTCCCGGATTACTCGACACGCGCTCCGAAAGCCTCGGCACAGCACTTAACATCACTACTGTTGAGTATCCAGTCAGACTCCAGACAATCCTGAGTTTCTCCTCCACCACTGTGAAAGACTTTATGGTTACAGTTTATACTTTAACCGCATATCCAAAGATTTCTGTGGAAGCTCAACAGTATCCTATCATTGGGATATTGAAAAGGATCTGTGGAAACAAGCTGACTGCAGCCAGACTTCAGGCCTACTTCATCCCTCACCAAGGATACACAGGTACTCAAATAACTTCTTCTCACATGGCGTAGGGGCAGAAGATTGTTGATGATAGAAATGTTGGCGCAGGATTTCTTTCCTGTTGTTGTTGCAAACATAATAAAATCTTGTGTTTTGCTTGTTTGGGTTCATGCTGATTTCGACTTCCTCCTGCATGTCAGAGGAGACCGTGTTCAGTGAATCAGTGTTCACTTCTTTCATATTTCATACTGATTGCTCTCATTCATGTGATCCTCTCCAGTGCTCTCCTACTGGCCAAGCTTTCAAGTGTTTATCACCGTGTGGTGACCTGTAGGCTGTTGGTTTTAGTGTTGCCTCTGGGACACATACTGTAGGTCCAGGTTAGCTGAGACTCAGTAACAGCAGCGTACATACAGAGTCCTGCAGCAGTGTTGATCAGGAGGACAGGTGAAGCGGAGCCCGAGGGGTGGGGGGGCTGGTGAAGGCTGACCTCATGTCAAGGCTCATCTCTGGGGTTGTGTAGGAGTGTTTGGAAAAGGCCTCTGAGCTACAGCTCTGCCCTCAGAAGGTCACTGGCAGCTCTCCACATCACACTGCAAAGTTATTCACACATCCAACCACTCAAGGGATATGCATGTGCATATTTACAGCTACATTGTTAGTCGTGCTTCGCATTTTAACAGGACGTATAGTACATGGCCCTTTTCCTGGTATTCAAGGTACACTATACTGACAAAAAAAGGATTAAAATAGTCCTGTGTGTACTGCACTAATACTTCATCCTTTAACACTCTGAGACCTGCAGGATCACCGGCGATCTCGACTGACTTTAATGTCTTTCTGAGGCTGGAGCGGGCTCCGTTTTAGAGCTAGTGAAGGTACTGGAATCATATGAAACTAGAAAACAGGATGGATGGATGGACTGACTTTGTTGATGGAAATTCTTGTGTTACAGCAGCAGGTTATCCAGGCAATGTGCAGGAACAGTAAATACACAGTAAATATACATATCAACACTAGAGATAAATATCTATAGTATACACAATATAAAAAAAATAAATTAGAATACACTATAAATATATCAAACTACTACTTCAACTAACTTTGAAAATATAAAATATAAACATAGAATAACAATAACATACTATTTACATGAGCAAGGTATGCCATAACATACAATGATATAACATCAACATGTCTGGGTCAGCGTGGTTAGGTCGAGAAGGTGTCAAGACAGATTGTACATACATCGAGCTCCACCCACTCATAGAGTCCAGTAGAGGGCGGAGCCGGTGTGAGGTAGAACGAAGGTTATAATATTTGTAACCCTAGTTCTATAAGCACAGCGGAGCCCTCTACCAAGGGGGCCCTATCGCTCCAGCGACGCTCGCTGAAGAGGGTGTAGGACATAGACAGCGATGGATGCTGCCTTATAAACCGTGAGGATGCACATGTTCGGTAGGCACGTCCTGATTGGCCGGCTACCTTTATGCAAATCTCAGTGGGATTGGAAGAGAGTATTACCCATATAGGGTCCAGAAGAGGGCTCCACCTGTGCTTATAGAACTAACGTTACAATATTTAACCTTTTGTTATTGTTGTCACACCACTGAGGGTTGGAAGAAACTATCATATATATAATCAAATATCATTCTCATTAGTAGATATAGTCTGGTGACCTCCCATAAATGCAGTATAGCTCCGCCCCTTAAAACACATATATGTACAGAGCTTTTAAATGTGGTGATTATTATCATTGTTCTCTACTGTTTCTAATGGTGAATGAAGATATCCATGAACCCATTTGAGAACCATTTTAATCCAAAAAGTAAGTTAAACCTCATTGAAACCTTTAAGGAATCTATTTGAGGTAAATATGTTACGATCAGAGTAGTTTTGGACCCAAATGCAGACATAATGCAGTTGAAAAAAAAGGCTTTATTGCCAAAAAGCAGGAATATTGGCAGAATGAGTGATGAGGTGGGCATGAGCAGGGCAGGCAGGTAGGGAGTGATCCTAGGCAGAAGAGAACAAGACGTTAGTGGCATGAACGAGATCAAAAAGACTATGAACAAGATTTCTAGCAAGAAACAACTAAGAGGTCGAGGCGAAACTACCACTTGGGTTCAGTCAACGATCTGGCGCTGAACGTCTGGAAGACCAGGGTATTTCAGCTGAGGCGGATGCGCAGGTTGATCAGGTGGGTTGATTACATCAGTGTGAGAGAGAGAGAGAGACTGCCAGGGAGAAAACTCACACACCTACACATACAGCCAGACATGCACACACAAGACAGACAGGGAACTGGGCACAAAGGGAAAAAGGGAAGAGACACACTAGGAAGGCTGAGGTCATGAGTGGAATCATGACAAAATAGTTGATGATTGAACCTTTTGATGGTGTTTTTGTCCCCTTTTTTGTCCTTTCCTATCGTAAACATCGTGTTTTCGGGCCTTCAGTGGACTTAAATATCAACAGCTCAAATCCAGCATTTAACCCGGTCCCATGAAACACAGTTGCATTTTTAACCAAACAAAACATGGCCTCCTTGAGCTGTCACATTATAGAGCACTTCAGGGAGCTGAGCTAACTCTTGTGAAATGCATCAGTGTACATATATTAATGCCTGCATATCCCAGTACACTCTCGGTGACCAGTGGCAGCTGCCCAGTTCCAACCTGTTCCACTGTGAGCCTCTCCAAGCTGTCTCGTCGAACTCCTCCGGGCTATGCGCCTCGCTCCAGAGACACCTTCAGGTTACCGCTGCCCCTGTAAATATTCATCACTGCATCAAATCTGTTTGCTTTCTGGGAAAATGTCACTTATGATCTCAAGCTTGCGTTTGCCTGAAACCTCCATGACAGCAGTGGCATATTTCCTGCACAACAGTGAGAGAGAGGGAACAGTTGTGACACTGCGCTGTGAGCTTAGCCAAGTGGAAAATACTTCTGCTGTCATTCTCCGTCTCACTATGTATTTTTGTTTTCTTCTTTTCCATCATTCCAATGTCACAGCAGCGGTGTGAGAGATGGTTCCAACGGTTGGCTTCACCCCCTCTGGGACAACCTTTAGCTAACCACTGGTGCTCCTGTTTGGCCCTCTTTATTCTGTCATGATATCACAGGGTTCTATACAGGGGAGGTTTGTGTAGGCAGCTGCGGCACCTGGTCTCTACTACATGTGGGTTTCAGTGATTCTTTATAAATCATGATACATACCAGTGGTTGTCAAACATTGTATCATGACATTTGGAGACACAAAAAAAAGTTTGGTATTGTAAGTGTCTGCAAACCATGGATAGGTTGAATGTCGTCGTTTTGGAACCAAAAATATCCTTCATAAATATGTTTCGTATCAGCCTGTAAGGTTTTAGGAGTGGTGAGCCTTTACAAGCAGGATGAAAACCAGGCAGGATTGAGGTGTATAACGTGGTTGAAAAATGAGCAGATGAGTCAGACAGAGATTTTTTCAGAGCTCTGTTTTTTTTTTTTTTTTTTACTGATTTACAAGGTTTACAAACAGGTCACTATGAGTACAAATTAAAAACATCAACCGACTTACTGTGAAATACTTGACACAGAAATTCCCCATCTGAAAAAGTCATTCGGGAAGTTTGGCTTATTTTTATTATGAGTTAAAATAAAAATCCAGCAATGGGCTTGGATTTGTTTTTACCTGTTTCCAATACAAAACAACTTATTTCAAGAATTTCATGGAATTTTTTTCAAGGTCCTGATGCTCATTTCAAGGAAATCCCTGAAACAAGTGAAACTGCACAAATAAAAGAAATGACAAAAAAGAATCCCACATGGTAAATGCACTTGCATTCACCCATTCACACACCCATTCATACACTGATGGCAGATGCTGCCATGCATGGTGCCAACCTGCCCATCAGGATCTAATCTAAATACTCATTCACACGCCGATCGGGAGCAATTTGGGGTTAAGTATCTTGCTCAAGGACAATTTGACATGTGACCGGAGGAGCCGGGGATCAAACCACCGACCTTCCGATTGGTGGAAGGCCTCTGAGCGACTGTCGCCCACAATCCTCACTCATGGGGAACAGGCAGCTGAACAATGAGCAGGTTTACTGATGTACAGTACAAATGCAAAAAACCCACAAAGTAAAGCATTACTATGTGATTTTTTTTTTTAAGGAAAAAGTAATGCAAACGTTTCACATTTAACTGCTAAATCAGAATAGTAGAAGCCCTGTCCGTCGTCCCACTCCACTTCCTCTCTCAGACAGGTTGTGTAAGGATAATGTCTTTAAAACAAATTACTCAGAGTCTTGTGAAAGACTTTTTGGCCATGGTGTTTGCTGTTCGGCACAAGTTACATAGTCTTTTAATAAACTTTGACCAAACTGCCAAAGTTTTAAGTAACAAAAGACATAAAGCTTTCCGGCTCTACTGAAACTGAAAGTGAGAGCTTTGTCATATTTCCTTGACCTCAGTTTTTGACATGTGCTTGCTTGATATGAATCATCTGTTTTTTCTTTTTGGCCTTGTCAAAAATATGTACATCTAGAACTTAAAGCTGTATTGTTTATTTATTTATTGATTGATTGATTTTGACACCTTGGGGCAGTGAAACAAGCACAGTAAGTAAACACACTATAACATGTCATTCCCTTACAAAGATGATGTATGCGTTTGCAAAACCTTGTCTATTTTTACATCCAGCAGACACTGAGCAACACTAACATTAATTTAGAGTCATGTTTGTGTCCACCTGATGAATGTATTCACTCTCCTTTTAGCTCTGGTTTGGTCTCCACCAACTCCTGAGAAAAACATCTGTCTCTTTAGCTGCTAAATGCTCCACTGTGTTCACCATAACTGTGTCTGTGTGCTGTTTGCTGCCGAGCAGGTAGTGTACAGTGGTGTTATCAGAGCTTTGTCACTGAAAACAGATGTGTGCTGCTGGAAACCCGGTAGATGAGCACAGTTTGCACGGTTGGAATACCAAAACAATGAGCTCTAAGCTGCTAAAACACTCCATAGAGCTGAGGGAAACAGCAGTTTTGGTGATAATTCTCTGTGGGTCCATCACTACAAGCAACCCCTTTCACATCGCACATAGTGATATGATCAATTGTTAATATAATAGTAGTTCTTCCATCTGGATTATTCTTGCTATAACCTGTGCTCACGCAGCACTGAGCACTCAGATCCATTTGCGATCTGTGCCACGTTTTTTCTCCCCTCTGCAATGCCTCTATGATGTACAGTGTGAACTCTGGACCGGTACCATAATACAATAAGCAGACTGGATGCCATTACCAATTATGCACCTCAGAGGATCATGTGCAGAGAGAAAGTTGGCTTTTTTCAAGGCTTTATTGGATTTTACAAGCTAGATAATGTTCCAGATAGGTGTTTCAGTTGGTCCTGCTTGATGATTATTGGTGGTTGAATATTTGCATTTGCATGTTTAATGTACTTCTAATTCTTGCAATTTGCATAATGGCCCCTTGCTATCCATCTGAAGTCACTTAGAGGCAAGGGAGCAAATGGCTTGCTGATCTCTGCCGTTTCGCTGCATAATTTTCCCATTCCCACTGATGGCCGTGGTTGGCATCCATTGTAATAGGCCGTCTGATTAGTGATTAAAATGTTTACCGGTACATGGGGAAATAGATCCAGGCAATAGGCCACCTCTGGAGCCTAAGCATGCAGCTGGCTTCACATAGACAAATGGCTCGACGGCTGATGTCTTTTTAACCATGTACTTAGTTGGCAAAATGGTGAATGCTGGGAAGGCAGCAAGAGGGAGGTGTACTGATGCATGAAATCATACAAGCCAATAAGATTATAGCTTTTTTTTATTACCATTTGTCACAGATGGATAAATTTACAATTGCACAACAATGTTAGACTTCAGTTGTCGGTGTTGGTTCTCTGGTCAAAATCAAGGCAGTATTAGTTTATTCCTGGTTCATTACATAAGGTTCTTTGTTGCGCCAAAGGGTTGTGACCAAGCGGCAATATGTGACGAGTTGGGATCAGGATGGGATGATAATTCAGGAAGTGTACATGAACACAAGAAACCAGGTTACTCCAAGAAATCATTTTATGCAGGATATCATACAAAGCATTTCCATGAACTGAGGGAAGGCTCTATAGAAATACAGGACAGCTTTTTCTAATGCAAATGTTTAAACAATTGTGTGAAATTCACAAAGAGTCAAATGCTGCTGGTTTGGAAACAGACTTATTTAGAGGCTTTAGTCAGTCAGAATCAGTTTCAGTTTTAGTCTGACTTCAAATGTAATTATTTTGAATAAAAGTTTGCATTGGCGCAGTTCTCCCACATTACGCCGCTCCTCCGGACCCTGCACTGGTGGCTGCTTGAATCCGATTCAAGAAACTCGTACTTGCTACCGTGCTGCGAATGGCTCAGGCCAATCCTATATCCAGGTTATGGTCAAACCGTACACCCCAGCCCATCCACTACACTTGCTGCTGCTAATCGGCTTGCTACTCCCTTATTACAAGGGGGCCCAGCTACCGTTCAACAAAGTCACAACTGTTTGCTGTCCTGGCTCTACAATGGTGGAACGAGCTCCCCAATGACCTCAGGACAGCACAAACTATACACATCTTCAGACTGAACCCTCATCTATTCAGACTCTGCCCATAAAATAAAATAAAATAAAATAAAACTAAACTAAAACAAACAAAAAAACTTTCTTTCTCCGTCTCTTATTGTCTCTAAATGGAGCACATGAAGCAGTTCAGCATATTTGATGAAGTTGATATACTTGCATGATTCTTTTTGTGCTTTACCCACATTTTTGATTGCACGTATTGTACGTCAATTTGGATAAAAGCATCAGCTAAATAAATGTAATGTAATATGATCATTCCTTTCATCCTGCTGCCGTCATAGCAATAATGAAGTCTTTGTCATGCACATGCATACGTGTTAAAGTTGATTAGAAACCTGGTTATGTGTTTATATATGTGGCCAAGAAATCAGCCTTCTGTAGGAGAAATCTAGCTGAGGAAATCAGGTTTCTATACTAATTACAGATACCAGGTTTCTCCTATACATGATGCTTGAAGAAATAGTTCAACATTTTGGGAAATGCACATTCTTGCCCAGAGCCTGTATGGTAAATATGAAGTAAATATGATGTTAGAGCCACCAGGCAGTTAGCTTAACTGAGCATAAATAACACTGGAGAAGTACGGAGAAATAGCTAGCCTGGCTCTGTCCCACAAATCTGTCAACCAGCAACTGTAAATTTCACTACTATAGCCTACATGTTGTATCTGTGTTACAAAAAAACAAGACAAAAAACAAACAAAATTGGAAAAATGACACCCATTGTTGTGTTGTGCTAGTTTTACCACATAACTCCCTGTAAAATCACAACATGTCACTTTTGCATTTCTGTTTGTGTACTGATTAAACAAACTAGGTGTGTTACATGTAATTAGCAAAACTTTACATATCATTTCCAGGTTCATACTTTTATTCGGGGTTTCTACTAGAACATGTTTACATGCTTTAATGTTAAAAAAAAACATTGTATTTCTTACACTGTCTGTCTGAATATACTGTACCTGTATTCATCCTGTGTCTGAAATGCTAAAACTGTCTGTTTTAGCGCCTCTCTCTTTAAGCCCCACCTCATAAAAAAAGCCCAGTGTGCTCTGATTGGCTTGTGGGAAAAATGTGGTGCACATTTGCAAAGGTAGTTCTCAAGTCGTGGGCGATATATTCTAATGAGCCTGCATGTGACATAGGAATCTAAATGACTTGTTGAATCACAATTTTTTCTGATCTAGGCAGCTCACAAAAAACTGACTTGGTCGTCTTATTTAACGGTTTGTGGGATGGTAGGCACTCCAGATACCCAAATGTATGTGCACAAGCGCTGAAAAAGGGAGTTTTTCATGATATGTCTCCTTAAAAAGTGCTGGTAGTCAGATTTTTTAAAAACTTTGGACAGAGTCAGGCTACTGTAGTCGTTTCCCCGTGCGTCCAGTCTTTATGCTAAACTAAGCTAATCGCCTCCTGGTTGTAGCTTCATATTCAGCATACAGACACGAGAGTGGTTTCTTCTCATCTCACTCTTGGCAAGAAAGCAAATGAACCTGGTACCCAGATTACTGCAGTGCGCCGACTTTAACCTGGTTTCGTAACTGCATGTTAACACACAGACTTTCCAATTTAAATAAGCTTTATTGGCATGAATGTTCAGGTTACATTATTGCCAAGCTAAATAACATATTAATGAATAATTACATTTCACAAGAATTAATCACAAAATGTCATGATGCATGAGTGCTACACAGTTGATTACACCATGTGGAATTAACACACATAGACTACATAAAATAAAGCAGTAGACAAAAAAAACGGTCATTGTGTAATTGCGTTGAACAATGAGGGGCTAAATTACCATGGCAATCTCAAATCATACTAAAATTACAATTAGATAAGACTTCTAGGTGGTCGGTTGATGCGCTGTGTATCCAGTCCCAGCTCTATAAAGCTGATTTGGTCTTTGCCTGGAAGCGTCCG
>CAKAKR010065522.1:0-30292 GCA_916700685.1 Adelosebastes latens
CAAAGAATTAAAAAAAGAAAAAACGCGATTGTGGTGGTTGCTTGCCATCCCCTGCGGTTGGCTTGTCAATAGTGTGGTATTGCAATATTGCGGTTATTGCGACAGCCCTACATTATAGTGGAATCGAATGTGCT
The DNA here is from genome assembly GCA_916700685.1 of Adelosebastes latens. NCBI lineage: Eukaryota > Metazoa > Chordata > Actinopteri > Perciformes > Sebastidae > Adelosebastes > Adelosebastes latens. The sequence goes on from CAKAKR010065522.1 coordinate 135, forward strand.
AAGGGATCCCTAGAACCTCCCCAGAACTACTGCTTTCTGTTTTGACGGATATAGCATCTGCTGTTGACAGGGTGAAGGCTTTCCTGATCATGTAGTCTCTCAGCTAAATATGTTGTGGATCCTGGGAGGAACCCATAGGATACACCTGACTGCCTAGCTGTTAGCCAGACCTTCACCATCACCTCTACAACAGGAAAGACTCCTGCATGCATATGTGCTCACACAGACCCATGTACTTGAACTTTGTTACAGTAAATGCTCAGTGGGGGGGGTTTATTTCCACTTTTATGACCTTTTAATGTGATCCTGTCATATCAAACCTGTGGACAAGATCAAATGGCATGGCCGTTAAAGGTGCAGCTGTCATGCTGAGGGAAGTTTACACTGCACACAAATGAAAGAAATGGGCAAAACACACAGACCATCACAGCAGAGAACGGTATGTCTGGTTTGGCGTCCAGCACTGTTGGCAGGGTTGGGAAGCCAGTGAGGGATCATGACCTTGTAACTGCACAAGTTTAGTCCTCCTGGTTGATTGGGCCGCCTGCACTGAGGATAAGGATTTAGGCAAGCATGTAGCTTTTTCAAATATCAGTAGTTTTACCATCCTTTCGTCATCCACCATAGTCAGAGCCAGTCTAGCTGTTTCCCCATGATTCCAGTCTTTATGCTAAGCTAAGCTAAACTTACCCGCTGCTGACTGTAGCTTCATATTTATCATACAGACATGATGAGAATGTTATTAGTCATCTCTCCTAACTCTCAGCAAGAAAGTGAATACTCATATTTCACTAAACTTTCGCTAAACTTCATTTCCCCAAATTGTTGAACTATCCCTTCAAGACTTGGAAGACATGATAGAGCAGGCGGGAACAGGAGAAACGCCTAAAGTGATATATCTACTAGGCCAACTAACTGAGAGCTTGCACAACTTAATGTATAAGTTCAGTCATGGGTTATACAGCTGCTCCTTGTCATACACATTAAGCTAGACATGCCTAGTTTAAAGCCCGACATCTGTATGAACCCAAGCATGAAGATATGGTCAGGGCTTTGGACACGTTGCTCTGATAACATTAAGCACAGATATCACTCTAGACTAAGCCTGGAGTAGGACTGATAAGGTTCTAATGCAACAGCAGTTTCAAGTTCAAAGTAGATTCATGGCCTTTGCACTCATTTCTTAAGACATGAAGAGTTGGGTCAACGTGGGTTGTTGAGAAAATCAGATTTCATGCCTAAGGCTGGTGATATTGTAAATTTTCAAATTTGACAGTTGTCATGCCCTAGATTGTTTTACAGTGTGGTAAAGAGGAAGATAAAATGACAAATTAAATGTTTTGAAGAAAGCTTACATGAGGTTGAAATAATGATCAAGAACAAGAGTGACTGAATTTGTTCTTCCTCTCCATCTTTTTCTAGACTACGCTCCTCGGTTGTAAGACAGTACAGCTACAGTTCCACGTGTCTGAGCCTTTGAAACAGGAGGACACTTAGATTTGGTACTATAGAGAGGCGAAGTCCGTGCCCTTCCGGTGGACCCCATGGGACCAAATTTCGGAAAAAATATGTGCAGTACTCAACAGCGAGAGACAAAAAAACCCCAAAACACTGGTTTTTAGAGGCGGAACTTCGTCTCTCTATAACAGTTTCTCAGCCATTTGTTGTATGTATTACGCAACAAATGGCTGAGAAACTCTTATCCCCAGCTGTGGTCATGCCAAATCTCCATCAGAGGTGGGCGACACAAATATCAGATATTCAGTGTCTGCAAACTGACATATGGATCGAGCACTCTTTATTTCCTGTGAGGGATAACTAAGGAATGAGACTGAGATAAATCAAAGATCAGGTTAGGTGATAATTAAATTGAGTGGATAAACTGGGCTTTAGTTGGTAATGTTGGTGGTATGTGTGGGAGGTTGTTTAGATGATGACTACCGCTGATAGTAACTTCGAGTATATGGGAAGTTGAGTCAGACATGGAGATGGGAATGTGTTGGACACACCGGACGGGAGTGGCTATTGATCTAGTCTTTGTCAGACAGACAGCAGGAGACACACAGATACAGATATATGATGAGAGGTAGCATTTGCATCTGAGCGTGTTTCACCATTTGAGCCCATGGTTGTCTTAAGAAGAGCTGTAGTGTTTTTTTTTTATCAACTTAGCCCACTCAACTTTTTGTTCTTTAGATTTATCTCAACCTTTTTAAAGCTAATATTGATATATCACATACTCTGTGGATAATGAATATTAACATTCAGCATCATTGAAGTTGCACATTTACTCTAAAGCTGCACTTTGAATATTGGCTGCTGTGAATTTTAGTTAGAGGTCAGTGTTTTAAAAATGGTTTGAACTTCAGTATTCAGAAATCTTTTTTTGGTTCAAGTGATTATTTCAAAAATTAAGTTTAAGTTTAATAATAATATTGATGTTAACAATGACATCATCAAAAACTACATAGGGAAACTAACCTGTGCTCACTGTTGAACCATTGCATTAGAAATAATTCTGAAACACTTGAAGTTGTAGTTGAAGTGGCGTTTGAAAAATAAATACTGAAAGGTGTTGAAATGTTAGTTAAAATGGAACTGAAAGCTTCAGTTCAAGTGTAAGCACTGAATGAAGCTGAGGTGTCAATTTAAGTGTAATGAAAGTGTTAAAAGGATTTCAGTTAAAGTTCAAATTCTGAAAGGAGTTGAAATGTCAGCCAAAGTATAGTTGATAAACAAGCTGGAAGTGTCAGTTGAAGTGAAATGTTCAATGTTGAAGTGTATGATGATGTTAAAGTGTAAACATTGAAGTAACTTGTGTATGAACGTGTTTGGAGTTAGAAGAGCTGAAGAAGTTTTTTTCTGTCATTCAAAGATTAAGCCTGTAGAATATGATGTGTAGGCCAGGACATCTCTGCAGCACCACAATATTTGATTTAAAATGGTATTTTGGACACACATTTCGCCTTTAACAAATATTGCGATTTTGAAATTGCAGTAGGCCATATTGCGATTTTGATAACATTTAGATTAATTGCGCAGCCCTAATTCTATTTGGGTTAATCAGGATTAATGTACGGCATCTCAATTAGTGAGCATTTCTCTCTTTAGTGCTGCAGCACCACTTTTTTGCAATTAGGTGTGTTTTTATATAAGGATCTTGCCTTTAATGGTCTCAGATGGCAGAGAGATGCAGAATGAGTTGGAAATTACCCAGAAACACTTCGTAAAGTAAGAACAGGGTCTAGTGGAATGGAAATAATAAGTGTCTGGCAGTGACTCAGACTATGTGTTACCTGTATGTTGATGACTCACAGTCTTGGAGGGTACAGTAAATGTGTGTGCCTGGTTAGTTTTAGCCCGCTGCTGTGGGCAGCTGCTGTAGCTTTTCCATGTGATTTTTCTTTTTTTTTTCCCACATCCCAAAGCTGGCCCAGCGGTAGAGCGAGCCCCGCCCTGCTGGGAATAAACGTTATGAGTGACTGAGTCCGGCTTCTCCTCAGTATTACAGCCTTGACTGCTGTGGGACCAGAAACCACCCTGGAAATGACTCAAAAGCCTCGCCAGCTTCACTGCCACTTTTGTATATGCAGTGTGCCTGCAGGAGCTTGGAAGTCCTCAAATGACTTGAATATGAATGCTTATGACCAAAGGCTACAAAACAGTTAATACAATAAAATGTTTTTGTATTTTGTCATCATTGTTTTAGATTCCTATCATTTCAATTATATTTGACTTGATTAAACTTTTTAGGATGTAGGCATTTATCTGTTTCTATTAATCTAGAGCCTTAAAAATCAGTGGAACACAATGCAATACATTGATTGGAAGACATGCAAGGGATTTATCCAACGCTTCAAGGACTGTTTTTGTCCATTTCCCCTGTCCCTTTCTCCTGCCTACGTCCCTCGTTTTAGTCTGTCTGACAGGATAAGGTTTGTGTCAGCTGAGGAAAGAACTGCTCATTCATGTTTACTTATGACAGTGCTGACTAGCTCACACTCCCTAATCCTGTTCCATTCTATACTCTCACCTGACCGGCACACCTTCACTCAGATTAACCAGATAATACCAGGTAACTGGTAATCCACTTTCATCACATCTTCAGGCCAGGAGGAGAGGAGCTCTGTGGGTGTTTAGAGTGTGGTGGAACATGTGTGCCTAAATTTCTGGTTCTGTTTTTGGGGGATGTTCTGTTGAATCGGCTCATTTAATCCTGTTTTGACATTCTGGATATTTTACTGGACTAATTTTCCAGAAACCTATTGGACGTTACTTGAGCCCTTAACCCCATGTTAGTTACAACAATAATCCATGTACAATAATAGACTATAGTGTTTATTTAAATACCTATTAATGGGAGTGATTGTATTCCAGTCCTGTCTCCCACACACGGAGAAGGTAGGTGGTCTAAGGAATAGAAACCACTCTCCTTAGCCTGCTCTGGATCAGCTTATGTTGGAGATAAGACATCAACTTGCCTAAAAGCACTGCCTACTCACCAATCAAAGCTCGGTGCGCAGATTGTATGATAATATTACACAAATACAAAGAACTTAAAGTCATAATGCAGGCTAAAAGCAACAGTATAATCTGACAAATGCAGGAAGGACAGCTGGCTGTTACGCTGTGGGTGCTTACCACTTTGAATTATGTTTTTAGATTTCTTTTTTTATTTGCTCCCAAATCCGTTTGGAAGAAGGCTGAAATAGTCATACATGACACATCATTACCAAAGGGTATCATGAAGTGTAATCTGTTAATCCATTCTATTTTGAACGCTATTTATATATCACTGCCCCATCTAGATGACTATATCTAACTTTTGAGTATTAAATAAATAAGTCTGTTAATTTACGCATTCACACATCGGCAATTTTTTCTTTTGCCAGCTGTCCTTCCTGCATTTGGCAGCTTCAACTGTGTTACTTTTAGCCCGGATTATGTGTTTAACATCTTCATATTTGTCTCATATTATAGTTTGCTCTTGGTTTGTAAAATGTGCCGCTCTGCTGACAGTAGAGTTGTCCATGTTTGTGATTGGTCATATGCTGCAAACGCAGCCCCTTTCATGTGAACAAGTCATTGCCAGATTGAGAACCCCTGGGTTGATTTATCGAGTTGATAACCACCGTCTTAGGACCGCTTAGCGGGATCACGGTCGTTAGGGTTAGTTAAGCCAGATAACGAGAAGATACCCTGGGTATGTTGAACTCGCTTCATAGTACAGGCCTCTGTAAATGTACCTTTAGTGAGCAAAATATTAGGACCACCTTCAGTTACAGAGTTATACTTGTTTGTGACTTGTCTGCGTTCACCTGTTTAGCGTCTTGTATGTTTTCTACACACAGTGTGTGTGTGCGATCATCTATCCTCCCTCTCCAGTAATCATGACAAACAGACCTGAGCCCTCTGGATCCTGTACTACATGATGACAGTAATTACGTCAGCTCCTCTCCTGTGTACCTGTGATTTTCACACTGCTTCCTAACTATACCGTCAGTGTTGAGACACACCCTTGGTCCACTCTGTTTGCTGTGATATGACACCAAAGGCAAATCTCAGTGTTTGTTGAAACAAGGGCTCGTATGGTGTGTCCCGTGTTTGTGTGTGTTTGTGTTGGATTGATGTGAGACTCTGGAGCACATTGGAACATTTTAAGGCGACTCCTACTCAAGCAGAATTCAACAGACGGAAATAATCACCAAATAAATTCCTCTCCTAACCCCCCCGTACCCAACCCCTTTTAAACTAAGATAAACTCTAGTTTTACTATTTTTAGCTAGCCCCATGTCTCTCGTTCATGTTAGATGTGCTCAAATTGAAAGAGTGGGAAGGAGGTGGAGAGAATGAGGAATCATCTTGTGACTGGAAAAGACATGGGAAAGGTAAAGTTGGACTATGATGAATAGCATAAAATGAGCTTGATGGCTTGATTTGAGCATTCAAACGCAATTTACTTTGCCATGTGGGTGACTAATAGGTGCCTTATCAGGAAAGTGCAGACACATTTCTACATATTTAGATAAGCATTCTCTCCACAAAGTGGTAGCAAGATTAATTTGGACATCTTTGCGAAATAGGCAGTGCTAGAAGCTTGGTGAGTTAGGGGCTACTCGCAGGGCTAGTTGGTAAACTACTGTAGCTGGCAAGCTAAAGTGAGGAACATGTTAGCACTCGTCTGTGAGAACAGCTCTTGGATCTTCTTTCTATTCCCTCTTTACTGGCCAGTTTACTCCCCCTGACCTTTTGCTCTTTGAACATCATTTTACCCAATAAAAAAAAAGTGCTAGCCATCTAGCTTGCCAACTGTCATTTCGAAAGCTTGTTAGCTCAGTCGCTAATGGGACATAAATCACACAGTTTATTCAGAGCCATATTTGTACCATCAACTCCGGTCTCATTGCCGTTTTAAGTAAAGTGCTTTAATGGAGCAGTTTTTACTCTGGTATATGCGTTTCAATAAAAAAAAAAAAGAGTGGATACGACCTGCACCCACAACTATTAAGTCCAAAGTGGTAAACACTACACATCCAGTAAAGTATGGAAACACTTTGGGTTTCAAACATTGACAGGAAAAGCAGAGCTAGACATCATGGCTAAAGCTGCATGCTAACTCTGTCATGGACAGGAAACGTTATTGTATCGCGGTAACGTGCGGTCAAGCCAACCGTCACTCTCATCTCCGTGGTCAAATCAGCTACAACTATAGAGCACCCATATACTGACATTTAGGTTAAATGCATTCAAACGGCCCTGATGGAGCTGACTACAGATGTATAAAGAGAACGGAGTTGGCGGGAGAGCTAGAGACAGACTTTGCAAAGTTCGCGAAAGTATAAACGTGTGACTACGTCCGGTTTTCAAAATAAGGTGTTAATAAAGGGAACTGTATATACAAAATACATCTATGGAAATAAGATTGATTGGATTATATTCACCAGAAGTATAAAACATTACATGTCCCTTATAAATTAAAAAGAAAATACCACTAATTTGTGAGGGAAATGTTTTTATTCTTTGATTTTTGGGTTGCTGGAAAAAATGTAATAAATAATTCCAAACAATGACTGATATATTTGATTTGAGGACATCTCTCACTACATACAAGCTGAAAATCAAACATTTTTACTCTATTAATTTAGAGATTTTCCAAAGTAAAAGTCCCTAGAAGTGTATGATTCAACTTTTTTAACAAAAAAACGCAATAAATCGTAATATTGAATCGCAATACTTGTAGAATTGTAACACTTTAAAATCGCAATACATACCGAATCGGCACCCAAGTATCATGATAGTATCGTATCGGGAGATAGGCGTATCGGCCCAGCCCTAATAAGCAGCGATAGCTTCCGCCATTTTGGACTCTCTAGCGCTCCATTCCTTCAAAGGTCAACAGTGTCAAGATGGCTTGCTATAGGTCAACGGTGCAAATGTGCACATCAAGATTCACTTAAGTTGTACTCGATATGAAGAATTTGCAGGGATTTACTTTACCCCCCGTGAGTGATTCTACTGATTTTGCCACAAAGTTCAGACAACAAAGGTTTAACACTACTATGTATTTTCAAAATGATTCAAACTGTGTTTATTACCAAATCCTCCTGCAGGACAATAGGAGTTCTCTGAATGGGCAGTCGTGTAATTTAGCGGAAAGAAACTGTGTGTGTGTGTGTGTTTTCCATAGCCTTGACTACGGTGACAATACAACAAACGTCCTTGGTTAAGACTATGAAAGCTTCCTCTCTCACTCAGTACCTTTTGTTAACCTTTAACCAAATCTTTCCACAGACCTTTGATAATGTCAGTACAGTACGAGCAGGTGTGGCCTTGGACCCAGAGAGAGAGAGAGAGAGAGAGAGAGAGTGAGAAAAGGGAGGAGTGACATGAAGGAAGAATATGAGGTGGTGGAGTAGGAGGTAGAATGTGGGAAATGGCAGAAAAGAGTGGTGTATAAATAACTTGATCTGTGTTGTGAGGTTGAGAGAAGAAAAAGTAAATGTGGCATGAAAGCATAGCCAGATAGCAGCAGAAAGAAAGGAGAAAAGAAAGCAGCCTGTGGAGCCTGAAGGAGTGCAAACACAGTTGATGAACGAGGTTAAGATGGCTGGTACAAACTGGCCTTTGACTGATAAGGACCTTTCTCTGGGTTGATACACACACCTGAGCAATATTCATTCATTCCTGAGGCCTGTACTACGACGCGAGTTCAACATACCCAGGGTATGTTCTCGTTATCTGGCTTCACTTAACCTAACAAACCAGATCTCGCTAAACTGTACTACGAAGCTGGTTATCAACTCGGTAAGTCAACCCAGGGTTTTCCAATCTCGTTATGAGCGCGTTCACATGAACGAGGAGGTGTTTGCAGCATCTGACCAATCACAGACATGGACAAGCCTACTGACGGACAGGCTGAGCGGCACATTTTACAAAGGAAGAGTAAACTATATTAGACAAATACGAAGAAATTAAACACTTAATCCAGGCTAAAAGTAACACAGTTGAAGCTGCCAAATACAGGAAGGACAGCTGGTAAAAGAAAAAACTCCGGATGTGTGAATGCATAAATTAACAGATTTATTAATTTAACGGAATACTCAAAAGTAAAGCATACTTGTCTAAATATAAATAGCGTTTACGAGAATAATAAATGACTGGAATACACTTCTTTTTACCCTACGAATATCACATGGCGTCTATGAGTATTTAAACATCCTTTCAGCTGCTCCCCCCTCTCTGACGGTGTGAAACGGACTCAAGAGGAAGTAAAAAAATATATATATAAAAATATAATTCAAAGCGGTAAACACCCACAGAATAAATTCAGCTGTCCTTCCTGTATTTGTCAGTTTAAACTGTGTTGTTTTTAGTGTGATTATGACTTAAATTTCTTCGTATGTGTGTAATATTATCATACAATCACCGCACAGAGCTCTGATTGGTCAGTAGGCGGTGTTTTTATACGAGTTGATCTCTTATCTGGAACATAACCTGCATCAGTTACCATGGAGATCTACCCCGGTAAGAAGTGAACCAGCTTCGTAGTACCGAAAACCCAGAGTTAACCCTGAAGTTACCTCGATAACCACTAATCCTGCTTCGTAGTACAGGCCCCTGGTCTTTACCTGCTCATTGCTATTGAAGGTGAGGGTGAAAGTATGCTGACATGTATCCCAGCACGGATTTAATGTAAAGCAGGTTAACACCCTGGACTAGTGAGCAATCCATGACAAAGTTGACACAGAGTGTCAAAAATAGATAGTACATGCTGCCATGTGAAATCCTTAACAGACCACTCTCCCTCTCACTTGCAGTTTCTATGGTGCGTTACCCGCCTCTTAAGAGGTTAGGTAATGTTCACCTGTTTTGCTAAGTGTCTGATTGACAGCCCTAGAACTAATTAAACATTACCTGATCATGTTAGCATAATCATTGTGGGCATGTTAACATGCCGACGTTAGCATTTAGCTCAAAGCACGGCTGTGCCTGAGTACCTGAAGAATTGCTTTCTCAGGGAAGCTGCGTTTGCCAGCAGAACTCAACCCAGGAACGTTGTGATTACATGGTCAGCATGTTAAACCCCTAGGCCACCAGGATTTCACAGTTGTTTTCTAATTGATGTATTTTTATCCTCAACACAGCTGTGAGCCGCATACCTCCTTAACAAACGCAAATAATCAAAGCTCACTATCTGACATACCACAGCAGCCCTGCCCAGTCTTACTATGACAAGTGGTTGGATGGAAGTGTGTGTGTGTGTGCGTGTGTGTGTGTGTGAGAGAGACGGACTCTTCTGCAGTTTTAAAGAGAGTTGGAACAACTGTTCTTTTAAATCCATTCCCAGTGGGGTGAAATTGTTGCGGGTGTTTGCACTGAACTACATTGAGGACATTCTTAAAGTCTAAATAGCTTCTTCTTTTTTTTTGATACATGGAAAGCGTAGTCTTTAGTTTTTAGTAGGGCTGTCAATCATTTCAAATAGTTAATCGCAAATAAATCGCACATTTTTTATCTGTTCAAAATTCACCTTAAAGGGAGATTTAAGTATTTAATACTCTTATGAACATGGGAGTGGGCAAATATGCTTCCTTCATGGAAATGTATGTATATATTTATTATTGGAAATCAATGAACAACACAAAACAATGACAAATATTGTCCAGAAACCCTCACAGGTACTGCATTTAGCATAAAACAATATGCTCAAATCATAACATGGCAAACTGCAGCCCAACAGGCAACAACAGCTGTCAGTGTGTCAGTGTGCTGACTTGACTATGACTTGCCCCAAACTGCATGTGATGATCATAAAGTGGGCATGTCTGTAAAGGGGAGGCTCGTGGGTACCCAGAGAACCCATTTTCACTCACATATCTTGAGGTCAGAGGTCAAGGGACCCTTTTGAAATTGGCCATGCCAGTTTTTTCTCGCCAAAATTTAGCGTAAGTTTGGAGCATTATTTAGCCTCCTTTGTGACAAGCTAGTATGACATGGTTGGTACCAATCGATTCCTCAGGTTTTGTAGTTTCATACGATGCCAGTATCTTCACTCTAAATTTAAAACTGAGCCCGCTATGACCTAAAAATCGCAAGTTACGTCAATGCGTTAAAGAAATGAATGGCGTTAAAACTATTTTGCGTTAATGTGTTATTATCGTGTTAACTTTGACAGCCCTATTTTTTAGAAACCCTAACACTAACAATACTACAGTTGTGTGATATAGTCTGCCTTCATCTCAAGCATATGCTCTCATTGTTTACATTTAGTGGCATCCACACATGGTCCCCCCACCCACCCACACACTGCCTCTCTGTCTCTATGTTTGTCTATCAGTCTCAGGAGACACTAGTCCTCAGGCCTGGCAGTGTGTAACATGTCATCATTATCATGGGGATGTCGGTGTGCTGTAAGGGTTGTGTAGCTGTTTGGTCACCGCTCGCTGACTGTAACCAAATGACCTGCGACATCCTGAACAACAATAGTGTGTGTGCTGCATGCCCATTATTTCTTGGCTTTGTCCCATGATTTTCACTCGAAGCTGTGTGTGTGTGTGTGTAGATGAAAATGAGATGTAAAATGAGAGTTGAATTAAAAACAAAAGGTTTTGTATGTTTTCAAATGAGTGTAGTGAATGAATGGATGATCCTCTTAGCATAGAGCAATGAACATGTGTGCCCTGGGAGCTGTTGTTTGTATATTTTCTGTCTCAGCAGCCCAACCCTTGGTAATAAATCTCTAAGGAGATTCCAGAGATTTTGCAATGAACTGTGTGACCAAATTGCTGAGCTATCCTCTTGTGTCGAGAAATGGTCTGTGTTAAGTTACTTTCTCCAGAGATTCCTCTCAGAGTTCAAGCAGTTCAAACATAAATTCCCATCCATTTGTCAGGGTTAATATAGGTGGATGCTGACATGTCAACAGCGCTTTAATGAGAAACCGATGGCCTCTGAGGAACCATCTTTCCAAAATGTCACACTTCCTTTCAAATCTTTCTCATTTTTCTATCTTTCCACCAAATAGTCCCCCTGCCCCCTCCCCTTTTGGGGGAAAACAATTCCGTGTCCCTCGTAGACGGTAACAGCGTAAACAGAGGAAGTTGAAACATGTCTCCAAACTTGTACTTCAAACAAACCGGTAATAGTAATAACGCTATGCTGAAGAGTTGCTGTGTAGTTGGTTGCACCAACAATAAATCCAAAAAGGCTGATCTCCGATTTGTTCCCCTGCCATGTCCTAAAAAAGATAAAATAGAGGGGCTTTATGGCTCCAAGCTGTAGACCAGACCAGCATCGCATCATCGCCGAGGCTACGCTCCCTTTTGGGGGAAAGAAACTCGCTGTCACAGGAGAGAAAATGATAAAAAGCTGTTGTGTAGAAGGTTAACCTGAGATTTGAGGAACATATGATACGTGAAATTCACTGCCAGTCTGGTAAATGGTTAAATGATGCTGGAGGCTGCTGCAGTAATAATTATTAGACGTGTACAAAACAAATGTATGTGAAACAAGAGTTTAATGCATATGAAAATTACAATCCAAGGTCAAGTCAAATTGCATTGAAGTCTATGGGACCTTTGGTTTTCTATCCCCCAAAATTGGGCGCGGCCTTGACTTTTTGTGAAGCACCCGTATGTGCCGGTCTGATGTATGTCAGCTGAGGGGATTGCTACAAATAATCCTGTCTTGTTGCATTAAGATGTAAGAAGAAGATGGCTTCTGAATGTTAAAACTATGTTTAAAAAAAGCAGGGAAAAGGTGGAAAAGAGGGAGGGAAGAGAAATAGTGTTCAACACTCCTCTGAATACTATGTTTATGTCTGTTTGTTCTAATTGTCTGGTCTTGTTTTGTCCCGCGACTCAGCTGTTATGAATGTCTAATCAGCAAAGAGGAAGTGCTTGGAGTAAACAGGAAATGCACTGTTTGGAAATTTAGCAGCTTTGTTCAAGCTGTTATAACGTAGTATAAGCCATACAATAACTGAGGACAGGACACACGTTGATAGGCCCACATTTCTTACAGTTAGTCGACTCTGATGAAATACTTCCTTATTGACTTTGTGCAATCCAAACATTTTTGGCCACAACTTTGTTCGGTGGTTCAACTAACTGGCGTATACGAGGCAATGCCAAGAAGGACGGAAGACGGAAGAGAAGAGGAACAGGAAGAGGTGGGGGAGGAGGAAAATGTGAAATTGCTGGGTAATATTCCAATTTTGAGTTTGAAGTTGTATATTATTAAAAACCTTCTAAAATAGCCTTTAGACCCTCATGACACAATAAAATTGGGTAACGCTTTATAATAAGGTCCTTGTAATAAGCGTTAGTTAATAGGTAATAAGGCCCTTATAAGTCCTTATGAGATGCTTATTAACATTATTATGTTTTAATAATACCGCATCTAGCGCGAAAACAATGCCTTATGAAGGTTAATAAATAATTTATTATGCACTTTTTAACAGTTAACTATGCTTTTCGCAGCTCCCCCATCTGGAATGAGCACTATATGTTGTCAAGGTTGAGCAAATGTGAATAAAGAATCACATATAATTACAATTTACAATACAATTTGGCAATTTTGTTTCCGCGGTGAAGCACAAAAGCACTGTTTAATTCTTATTTTTCTTAACTTTCTATCATTTTCACGGAAACGGCAGCCACATGTGGCCACAAAGCGAACGTTCTATAAAACATAGCCTCAAACAGGTACAACAGTACAATAAAAAACAGTACAATAATTAGTACAGTTACGGTATTTTTCAACAGTGAGGTAAATTGTTTATTATTAAGGACAATTTATGTTAAAAATATGTTACAATTGCACTATTTTTTGTTGTCGTTGATGTGATTAGTGATGTTTTATGTCACGTATTCAGGATGTCTTTTAGATCCGGTAGCTGCAAAAATCATACTTAACTGTTAATAAGTGCATAGATTAACTGCTAATAAATGCATAATAAAGTATGTATTAATCTTAATAAAGCAGCAAAAACAATTTAGTAAAGGTTTAACAATGACATAATAAACAATTATAAGAAACTCGTAAGGATTTTATTAACATAGTAATCAGCATTGGTTTAATAAGCATGTATCAGTCCCAGAGGCTATTGTGTCATAGGGTTGGGCTGCAGGGTGCAGGCAGGCCGGCATTGTTATAACCTACAACTAGAGCTCTTCTCCATATAAGGCCTGCTGGGTATAAATAAGACCAAGAGGCCCTCTATCCATAGGGGAGGAGAAGACTGAAGAGAGATGTGGAAGAAAGAGAATAAGAGCGGAAGGAATAAGAGATAAGGAGAGATGGAGTAGAGATAATAGAAAGGGGTAGAGACAGAGAAGAGTAAGGAAAACGTGATAGAGAGAAGTGGAAAAAGACAAGTAGTGAAGGAGGAGAAAGAGAGACCAGAGAAGTAGCAGGATAGATAAGCACTGTGGGTAGAAAAGGGTGGGAACGGGGGGGTTGGAGAGGTAGAATGTTCCTAATGTTTTGAGTTCCTTCTCAGCAAGTCACCACCTGCCCTGTTGACTGGAAGAGCCTGTCGACTGTGGGAGAGTTTTCTTTTACCTCCACATCTGTATGAGGGACATTTTGTCAGTTCCCCGCTTCTGCAAGGGGTTATTTTATGGTTTTAGACTTAAAGTTTAAAGTTAAGATTAGAACACAGATTAGGTAGTCAATGGATGTCAGGTCAAGTAATAGATAGCTACTAAGAAAATGAGTAAAGAATGGTAAATAAGTGACAGACAGGTAAAACATTAAACATCTTACTATACTTATTTAATAATCTTTCATTTAAAACAGTTTAATGCAACAACCCATGTTGTGGAAAACCTTATAAACTTTATTATTACTGGAAGGCTTGTCTTGCAACTGAGATTTTAGTAGTGTACTATCATTTTGGGCTGAAACTACTCGATTAGTCGATTAATCAAGCATAAGTGCCCCAAAATTGCTGTTTTTAGCTACTCAAAGCTTTTCTCAGTTTTATGTTTTTGTAAATTTAATATTTTGGATGTGATTGTGATGTGAACTGATATTTTCACTATTTTCTGACATTTTTAAACTAAATGATTAAGTATTTAATTGAGTAATTAATCTGCAGATTAATCGATAATGGAAATAAACGTTAGCTGGAGCCCTGCTATCATTCATTGCAGTGTACTTATTAAGGTTTGGCATGGAGAGCGAGAGACAATGATCTACCAGATATAATGGATCATATTGTATTTAGCCCTGGTCAACTTGACATCTTACCAGTTATGCAATGATCTCTTTAATGACTCAAAGTATTGGCCCATTTCAACAGCAGACATTTTGACTTTTCATAGTAATGTAGGTAAAGCACTGGTACTAATAACATTAACGATGGCTCCGTTCTATTCAGTAAGCCATGACGGCGAGCCAGGATGCACAACATCAGAGACAAAACTGATGCAGCTAAATGGAATTCAGCCATCATTCATTTGAATATTTACTAGGGCTGTCAATCGATTGAAATATTTAATCATGATTAATCGCAAATAGATTTTTTAATCTATTCAAAATGTACCTTAAAGGGAGATTTGTCAAGTATTTAATACTCTTATCAACATGCGAGTGGGCAAATATACTTACTTTATGCAAATGTATGTATATATTTATTATTGGAAATCAATTAACAACACAAACCAATGACAAATATTTTCCAGAAAGCCTCACAGGTACTGCATTGAAATATTGATATGAAAAATTGATTGCATAGAAAAATATGCTCAAATCATAACATGGCAAACTGCAGTCCAACATGCAACAACAGCTGTCAGTGTGTCAGTGTGCTGACTTGACTATGACTTGCCCCAAACTGCATGTGATTATCATAAAGTGGGCATGTCTGTAAAGGGGAGACTCGTGGGTACCCATAGAACCCATTTTCATTCACATAACTTGAGGTCAGAGGTCAAGGGACCCCTTTGAAAATGGCCATGCCAGTTTTTCCTCGCCAAAATTTAGCCATTTAGCCTCCGTCGCGACAAACTGAGCCCGCTACAACCTAAAAATCGCAAGTTGAGTCAATGCGTTAAAGAAATTAGTGGCTTTAAAACAAATTTGCATTAATGCATTGTTATCGCTTTAACTTTGACAGCCCTATTATTTACACCTGTGCTTCTCCTACTGTGACATGTCAAAATGTCTTCTATGACAAGGGTCCAGTACACAGCGTAGATGTACAGTCTGTATATGAAGGCAAACTCACTGCCAAGTGTCAAACTTGTTGACCTCAAACAGTGCCTGTATCACGCTGACATCCCCAGCTGTTAAACCCCCCCCAGGTTTAAAATAGGGTGTTAATTTAGAGCGCTGTTTGGTGGTCGGAGCCTTATATCAGAGGTTGTAATCAGTCTGAAGATTCTGTAGGAGAGCCGGTACCAGCTTCCATTCATCCACACAGAAATCTCCTCTGAAAGATTCAACCGCCTACTCAACTCAGCCTAGGATTACGCCTTTTATAGAAGACGCTAGACGCTTTAGGAAATGCCTGCACGACCAAAGTGCTGCCACGGTGGAAAAGTGGGTGTGTATGTGTGTGAAGGACAGGGAGTGTCTCCATATTTGGTGTGTGTGTGAATTGAGAAAAGAAAAAAAAAAGCCCTATAGCCCAGTTTCCCTTATTAACTTAATTTCAAGCCTGCTGTTTTACTCTTCAGTCTCTTGGTCTCACATGTGTTCACAGTGGAAACATCTCACTCTGCTATGGTCTGCTACTCACACAGACACACGTTGTGGTGATTCACTTCACCCAGAGCAGTGAGGGAGGAACACTAAGTAGGTTGCAGAGAGAGAGAGAGAAAGGGGAACAGTGTGACTAGCCCCTGGGAACCCCCTTGTGTCAATATAGTGCTGGGCCACCATAAGCTGACAGCCTGTCAGAAAACACACACAGTCATCCACCCTCATTCAATATCGTAATTCCTCCTTACTGTGACACGTTCACCATCTGTCATCAACTTCCTGTCCCTCATCCTCTTTCTTGGTACTTCTTTGTCATCGTAGTTCTCTCTCTCTCTCTCTCTCTCTCTCTCTCTCTCTCTCTCTCTCTCTCTCTCTCTCTCTCTCTCTCTCTCTCTCTCTCTCTCTCTCTCTCTCTCTTCTGCCCTCTAGTCTCTGTTTCCTGACTCTTGTTTGCCGCCCACATGGCTTGCATTCTTTTGCTCTGACATCACAGCCGCCCTGCTCTGCCATTTATTTTTTCTTTTCATTTTTTTGGTCTGATTCTCTTTGGTCCCTTGCCTCATTTGCAAGGCACCATTCAGGTTCAGTGGTAGGCAGACAGGACTAAAACAACCGGCAATTGTTGATATGTCTTGCACTAATGTACGAGTGTAAAAGAGAGAGAAATGGGAAAGGAGAGTGAGGGGAACAACGTGGGAGAGAGGGAAAGTAAACAGGTGAAGGCAGGAGATGGTGATGGAATGACAGTCTGGCTAATGTCAAGATCTTGTTTGCATGAGTGTGGTTTGGCTGGTGGGGGGGGATACACGCAGATTTACAGCGACTTTGAGCAGGCGTTTAATGGTTCAAAGGGGCACTTTGAGACACTCTGTTTTTTCTTTATTCTTTGATTTGTAGCCAGTGGGTTAAGGTTTGATCCATCCCTGGCTTTTCTCTCACAGCATTGACAGTTGTATTCCACAGCAAAGACGGGCCAAAGGTTCATGCAATATTTATAGCTAAAACTATTGTAATGACTTGTATTAGTACCAATTACAAGGCTGACTTTGTTATGGTGGAAGAACCTGTGGGGTGTCAGGACGACAGCCGGGCCTGCTGGAACGTAACGATACACAGAAACAACAAGAGAAAGGCATTCAGGGAGGAGATGACAGAATAAAGTTATAGTGCACTTCTTGCACTGTGTGTAACTTGCGACCTGATGCTTAGAGGGAGTCACAAAACTGACAAACTTGATGCTTTGCAAGTAACTCATCTCACTTTCCAATAGGGCTGGGACAATACATTGATCTCCCAATTCGACACTATCACGATACTTGGGTGCCGATTTGATATGTATTGCGATTCTACAAGTATTGCAATTCAATATTTGGATTCTTTTGCGATTTTTGTTAACTTTTTTAACACTAGACCATGGGAAAAATGTAAATCATACACTTCTAGGGACTTTTACTTTGGAAAATATCTAAATTAATACAGTAAAAATGTTTGATTTTCAACATGTATGTAGTCAGAGATGTCCTGAAGTCAATTGTCAGGAATTATTTATTAAATTTTTTCCACCAACCCAAAAATCAAAGAAAAATAACATTTCCCTCACAAATAAATAGTATTTTCTTTTTAATGTATAAGGGATATGTAATGTTTAATACTTCTGGTGAATATAATCCAATCAATCTTATGTCTATATATGTATTTTGTATATACAGTTCCATTTGTTAACACCATATTTTGAAAACTGGACGTAGTCACACATGTATACTTCCTCTAACTTCGCCAAGTCGCTAGCTCTCCCCGTCAACTCCGTTCTCTTTATACATCCATGGTCAGCTCCATCGGGACTCTTTGAATGCATTTAACATAAATTACAGTATATGGGTGCTCTACAGTTGTAGTGTCGGCCCATTTGACCACGGAGATGAGAGCGACGGCCGGCTTGACCGCACGTTACCGCAATACGATAACGTTTCCTGTCTGTGACATAGTTAGCGTGCAGCTTTAGCCGTGATGTTTAGCTCTGCTTTTCCTGGTAATGTGTAAAACCCAAAGTGTCTCCATACTTTACTGTATGTGTAGTGTTTACCACTTTGGATTCAAAATGTGAGGGTGCAGGTCGTATCCACGCGGACCCTACTGTTTAGGTTTTTGATGGATACGGAACGTTACTCTGACTACAACAATAAAAGCGGTAACTTCCTTCTACCTCCACATTGACTCAAATGAAGCAAATATAGGAGCTATTGATTCTGGCATTAAAAAATTGATTTCAAAATTGTAAAAAAAAAAATTGCGATACATACTGTAGGTGAATCAGTTTTTTTCCCACCCCTTTTCCACTTCGCTTTTTAGTGCTCCTGTCATTGCATATGGTTACATTTTGGCATCAATGATCTACCAGGGACAAAGTGTTCTTGGTAGATTATTGGACAATGTCTCATCACAGCTAAGAAGCCAAAAATAAGCCAAAATTCCCCAAAACTAGGCGTTTCCCCTTTAACATAACTTATAACTCAGCTTAGAGGAGCAGACATATTGCTTTTGGTTGAAAGCCAGCTATAGTGTAATTCTGCCCACTGGGACTGAGGTTTTAGATGATATTGTAATAGAGACGGCCGGGTGGAGTCCTCATATGGACTGTACTTTACTGCCAATGTTCTTATAGAGGACATTACTGTCGAGAGGAGTTTTGTTTGATACATTTCAGCCTAGACGACCAAATGTAAACATCATTTTTTTGTTTCCCAGCTTGCCTCAACTGCAGATGTGCTAACTTTTACATATTTTGCTATCTGCTCCTTTAGCAGCTCTGCACCAGTATCCTTCCGTACCAGGCTAATCCTCCTGACTCCAAAGGTGAATTTGGTTTATGGTGCTGTATAGCAACAAGGGCTGGTCCCATCTTGCATTGCTGATGTCATAGCCTAGTATATATCAGCATCCTTAACGCCTGGGATTCATCAGTGTGATGAAACCTTTACAGCATCGGCTGAGAATGAACCTGTGCAACCTCACAATGAAGGGTGTGCTCAACATGCTGCAACAGTGCAGCACTGATAGAGATCTGAAAAGCTTATAAGTCCTGTAAGAGCTATGGCTTTTCTCTAGGCTTTCACTCATTTAGGATTGCGAAGGTTGATGCAGATTTTTGCGTGAAGGTGCTTATAGCAGATGATGTATTTTATGATATTCAGTGTCCTTAACTTTTATCGTCTTTGTACAAAAACATTTCCACTACCCCCAAACAGGCTGTTCTCATACACTGAAAAGTAATGCACTGTAATTTGTATACTGTATATCCCAGGAAATCAATTAGTATATAATGCACGCAATCGTCAACCAGGAAGTGTAAAGAGACAAATACTGTGTAGGGAGGAGGTCGGGGTGGATGGGTGGGTAAAATAACACCGGACTTTCACCTGGTGTTTGTACCGCGTGTTTATTTGTCACGTAACTTCTGTTCTAAATTTACGTCACATTGTGCATTGTTTTTCATCCATGGTTACTTACTTGCAGTCTTCTTCACTGCCTTACTGAGCACATTACTGCCACTAGCTTTTGATCAGCGGAATAGCATGAAACTGACGGCAGAAAGCGAGTGACATCGCTCGCGCAGCATTTGTGTCCTTATACAAACAAAACACACATCCACTCTGCTTAATAAGGTCAGTATCTGTGCCTCTAATGATCGGCCGTATCGGGTCAGTGCATCCCTAATGTCTACTGAAAGACCAATATCTGCCTGGTGGAAGAGCAAACAATGCCATGGCCTAATACTAGTGTAGGAAACTATGGTTTCATGAAGTCAATAAGTGAACGGACACGCCTCTGTTGTATTTATAGATATTAGTACGTTGCACATGTTGAAATCCTCTGTATTCAGTCTGTGAGCAGCATTTTCTCATGACAAACTTTATTAAGCAATATGGCGTGCACATGAGTCATTGGTATGATCACAGTTTGACATAATCAAATTGAACATGTCCAGGATGCTGTGATTAGTGTAGAAATTAGAAATAGATGTTGTGACACGCTGCATTCTTGGTGATGCTCCACAGGGCAACCCGCCATGTGTGGCTGCAGTAGTCTTAGGTTTACACGGAACAGCTTAACTTAGCTATGTTCCACGCACAGATGAAACGTTATCTCACCTGTTTTATCAAGCGAAAGAACGAGCGAAACCCGTTGCTTGTGTGAGTACATCCCAGTACGAAAACACACAGGCGTTCAAGAGTTTTACAACAAACATATGATGTTTGTCAATTGAAAACATTATTTTGCAAGTCAGGAAAGTCTGAGTTTGTTGTAAAACTGTTGAAGTATCAGACTGTGAAAATACGTAATTAGAAAGACGACACACCCAAAAGTCGTGTCAGTGACGTCTCTCTTGCTGAAGCTACGATGCCTGCGTGTTTCCTGCTGGGATGAACTCACATCGGTAAAGGGTCTCGCTGGTTCTTCCCGGCTGATAAAAAGACCAGGAGTCGCTGGATAAAACACATCAGGTAAAATATTGTTTCATTTGTGCGTGGAACATAGCTAAGTTAGCTAGCTAGCTAGTGTTGGTGACGTATATTGTGCGAGACGAGAGATGTAGTTCACTGAGCGGTTTCACACAAAGCTGAATAACACTAAGACAAACTGCGACTTTATTGACTTGCAAAATTATGTTGTAAATTGACAAACATCATATACTGTATGTGTGATTCACGGCGCAATTCAAACAGGATCAAACAATTCTTTGTCTCTCGCCGTTGACTACCGTTCATATTTTTTCTGAAATAAGGTCCCGTGGTGGTCCACCGGAAGGGGAGGGACTTTGCCTCTCTATGGCTAAAGCTTACAAGCAAGAGAAGACAGTATTGCAGATGATCCTTCTACAGGCCAAGTCAATGCAGTTTGGTATTAGCTTCTAATAAATATGGCACATTAGTGTAACATGATGTCCCATGACGACACGTTCCCATGCCTTATTTTTTTCTGGACGGGCATGGGCAATGGAGGGAGAGTGGAAAATTGCTATATATATCCAAGATAACTCTGAACAAACTTTGCTGGAGAGGAAGTGAGAGAGGAAAGAAGTATTTAAGGGGAGGGGAACACACATGGAGGAGAGAGAGAGAAGGAGAGAGAGAGAGAAGGAGAGAGAGAGAGAAGGAGGGGAAAGTCAAGTTCCCATTTCTGATTTCCCACGGAGTCAAGGTCACATGCATTTCCCTGAAAGTGGTCAGTGGGATTTAAGCTTTTTTTTTTTTTTTTTCTTCCCTCAAATCTAAACAACATGATGTTTAATTTGGTGTTTTTCCCCAAAGTGGTCTGTGTGTGTACATCAACACAGGCTGGTCTTTAAATAGGATTTTGGCTTCTTTTAATGACCTAACACACTCATAAACACCCACGTAGGTAAACCCTACAATCATTATCCCTTCAGGGACCTCATACCTGGACAATATATTAACCACAGTCCTCCTACTAAATGATATAACAACATTCGATGCACCTGCTTTGGCACCGCTGGCCAAAAAGGTTGCATCAGAGCCTGTAGTTGTAAAACTCCTCCGCTTGCCAAATGGCACATATAAAACAATGTTTGTATTGTTCCCATGGCTTTATGCCCCTCTTAGTGCTTTTCATGTCATAAATTTATAGTCTCAGAGCTATAAAAGACAGATTGAATATGCTGTATTGTGGCCTCATTGTGTGTGTGTAGGCAGGAGGGGCTGTCAGGCAGTGTGTGGGTGGGTGGAGAGGACAAATGCAAGTCTGATACCATTAGGCTGCATAATAATTTGTTATTCTGTGTAATACATATGTTTGTCTCATTGTTTGGGGGTTTATTAATCCGGTTTCAATCTATAATGTCCACACTGTTGAGGAGAGTTGGGGATAAGAAAAATGGATAAGAAAGGGTTAAAGTCTGACAGCTGAGCGAGATACGGGTGGTCAGATACAGCCCCGCCTTCCTCCAACTCAGCACAAATATGCTGCCTCAGCATGAGCCTGCAGAAACACACACACACACACACACTCAGACACACACACCTTTACAGTCTGCACACTTCCCAAAAGTCAGTTTTAGCCGGAGATATTAGCACAGATGAATAAACGGATGAATCTAGTTGATATGTTGGGTGTTCAACAACTGCAGCCCTCTATCTTCTCATGTATCTTTGCCTGCTTCCCTCCGTCCGTCTGTCCAGTGTATTATCACACAGCGGTGAGAGAGAGACACACACACACAGAAAGGGAGAGAGCGTCTGGAAAACATTACTCAGATTCCTGCAGCAGGGGCTCTGATTATACTGGCAATGAAGAGAGAGAGAGAAAGGAGTAGAGAGGGGGTTGGGGGGGTGGGGGCATCAAACGAGATGTTTAATCTCTGACACAGACACTGCTAAGTCCTGTACAAAGTGTGTGTCTTTTCTTGGCATGCAGGGAGATGGAGAGACGGAGAGTTATTTTCAGGCATTTTGATGTCTGCCTCAGCAAAAACCCGATGGCTCGGTATTGAGTTTCATTCAGATGGGGGTGACCAGTAGAGGGCAGTGTGAAAGAGAGAGAGAGAGAGTGTGTGTGTGTTTGCCATCAGTCTTCCTTGTTGTCCCAGGGTGTGTTCTCCTACATTGTCCTTATTGGTCTTTGATAAGAGACGGAAGTTACACCTCTCTCTCTGTGAATGAGAGTGAACCCTCTTGTTGATCCACTTTTAATGATTCTTCATAGCTTAAGGCTGGCCCACACTAAAAAAAATGTTTTTCAAATGTTTTTCAAATCTGTTTGAAAAATTTTTCAAACAGATTTTGAAATGTGAGAGAGCCCACGCATAACGACATGTTATGATCAATTTAACAGTTTAGTGCCTATAGTGTCTGGTGAGCAACGATTTTGCTAAAGGAGCACACCACACACTAAC
This sequence comes from Adelosebastes latens, assembly GCA_916700685.1. Classification (NCBI taxonomy): domain Eukaryota; kingdom Metazoa; phylum Chordata; class Actinopteri; order Perciformes; family Sebastidae; genus Adelosebastes; species Adelosebastes latens. The sequence continues at coordinate 23,254 of CAKAKR010065522.1, forward strand.
AGATTCATTCATGAACAACAAGAGTCCCGACTAAAAAAACAGAAAGTGCAGTGTTAGTTTTTGCACTACTTTGCACTGAAAATTCACGAAGAATGGATGGATGAAGTCATGGAAACATGTGAAATAAACACTTGTGTTGTTGCCACAAATCAACAAGTTGGTCCTCCATATCTGAGACTTTACACTTCACGTTTTGCATGAGCCCATGCATTAGCCAAGGCCGCCATGACGGCTGTGATTGTCCTTCCGCTTCAGTCAGCTTGGTTCCCAATCGGCTTTCGTTCCTTCCCACGTGACTGCGTCATCGGCTGTCCTCGGGGTTCCCCACACACAACAGGATATCCCATCGTAAATATTGAGCATGTTTAATATTTACGATTTGAGATCGGTGCGGCCAGGATGAACTTCCAAGCAGATCGGGGGATGTAAAAAAACACTCTTAACGTACCTCACGCCACGGGAATATCTGGAAAGATAATCTTTAGAACCATCAAAAAATCAGGGCTTTGCTGACGATCGTCAGGAGGGGGGGAATCAGGCCCAAAATCAGCTTGATTCTCATGTACTGTGTACCTGGCATTAGGTTCATTCTGATGTGAAGACTGTAAGACTAAATGAAAACTGGGTTCTTCTGCTCAATTTACCATTTTATAAAGAACCTTTGTGCTAACTGGTCTTGGTCTGGAGGAGCTACAAGGAAGCATGAATGGAAGCATGAATGGAAGCATGAATGGAATGACCTTGACCAAGACTTTACCTGAGCTCTGTGAGCCTCAGAGCAGATGAGGAAGGTGACGGCAGTTCAAATTTCTGAAACAAGAGAAATTAAAGCCATTCTCTGCCTCTATGTTTACCTGCCCTGTCATTCTCTCATTCACTTCTCCTTTCCTTCCTCATTTCCATCTTTCCTCTACTTTTCCCACCAGCTCCCTTTCTATTATTACTCCAGTCATGATAAGAAACCATACTGGATGTACACAGTTCTCTCTTTTCAGGTGTGTTTTGGCAGAAGATGAAGTTAAAATTAGGGCTGTCCTTGACCAAATAAATTGTTAGTCGACTAACACTCACAAGATTTTGTCAACTAATCAATTACTTGATTTAATCAGCAGATCTGTAAAACTGAGTTTCTCCACAAAGAATCCCACAAAAGCATCCCTTCAAATTGTGTGCTTACCAGAGATGTGCTCATAAGTTTATTGGAAATAAGTCATTCAGCATCAAAAAAGCAAAAGAAAATGAGTAATCGACTCAAGAAATCTTAGTCGACTAGGACCAAAACGACCGATTAGTCGACTTATGCCGAAACGACTTTTAAAGCAATTTCAGTGTCGCAACATCATTCTCATATATACGTGTGTCTGTGCCGATTTATATGAATGAAGCTAAGCAATCCTCAGCTGAAACATACAGTTCCTTTTAGGTTAATAGCAAACATTCCAGTAGCTAACGTTAGCTTGCAGGTAGCCCCATTCGGGACAGTGGTTATCTAGGTAGCTAGTCAGCTATAGCATACTCACTGGGGATTTTGAGGGCTGCAGCGATTTCTGTCCACTTCTTTCTCTACAGTTTTTCATCTTGTAAATTTCCACCAGGAGCAGGATGTGACATCATCTCAAAAGGAATCTAGTTGTGGTCTTATAATAGTGACCCTGCAAGATCCCCAGTCTTTGCAGACTAAAAACGGACACAGTCTTTAGATGTGAGAGGGTGTCCGACTTCAGTCTTTTAAAAGTATTTTCAAAGTCTCTAGTGTATGGGAGACATAATGGACTAAGTGGCCCTAGCTAAAATGGACCTAAACATGGAATATACAGTACCAGCAAGCGCCACGTCTTTGGATTTATGGGCCTATTCTCTTAGATCAGCAGGAAGGAGGGAGTCATCCTAATGAGGCCTATAAAAGCTGGCTTTCCTGCTGCTGCTGCTGCTTTGCTCTTTGAAGCCTCTTCCACATAGACTAGAATGCCCCACTTTGTCCAGCACCAGGAACTCTTGAGATCTCTTTCATGTCTGAAACCTATCAAAGAAATGTCAATACTGATACTAAACCTGCTAGAATAGACCTCCCTTATACTCTTATAATCCCTTGTGTTTTTGCTGTTGTTTGTTGTCAATGTTTGGCATTGCTTTCACACTCCTGACAAATTACACTGTATGTTTTCTTGAAAAAGGGATATAACAGCTTTTTTATGCATCTTGGCACATTAAAGGAATAATCCAACTTTTTTTTTCTAAAGTTAGATGTGAAGATTGACAGATATGAGTAGGGAGGACGGAACCTGCCAAAATAAAAAATGAATGAATGAATAAATAAATGACTTGATAAATAAATAAATATATCATTAAATGTAGCAAAAATAATATTACAAATAAATGTAGCCATTAATTAATTGATAAAATGTGACATAGGTTGATATTTCTGTTTTATTGAGTGACGGCCCCCTCATTTGCATAATGAGGCAGAAGTGCATAAAGAAATGTAAAAAGAAATGTGTAAAGAAAAGAATACAGAAATAAATACGTTTTGGGAAATAAATAAGGGGTGACACGCAAAGGGAAAATCATGCATAAATAAATAAATACATACATTTCAAAATAAATATAAAATAAGTATAAATTAATTAATAATAAATAAATAAATGTAAAAAATTAATAAATAAAAAATGCAAAAATTAATAAATACATTTTAAATTAATAAAAATAAATAATAATAAACAGAAGAGTAAATCAATAAGGGAATTAATACAACAATAAATAAACATAGAAGCAAATTAAAACAGAAATATAAATTTATTTCACCTTTTATGAATTAATTAATGGCTATATTTTTCATATTATTTTTGCTACATTTATGATATATTTATTTATTTATCGAGTCATTTATTTTTTCATTCATTTATTTTTTATTTTGGCAGGTTCCGTCCTCCATATATGAGAGTGGTATTGATCTTATCATCTAACTCTTGGCAAGAAAGCCAATAACTGTATTTCCAAAAACTATTCCTTTAAGTTGGGGCTGCCCAAGTTCATTCTCACCTCAACAAATAAACTAAGCAGACATTCAGTGAAAAGCTTACAAACAGGTGATTTCAAACTATCCCTCATTAATGTCTGAGCATTAGTCCGGCAACTGTGATGGAAACTTCCTCTTTGTTCTCAGCAGCACACGCCCATTGCATGTACGCTGTCAGTTGTTATTAGTGTTAACAAGCAGATGCATTAGACTGCTGAGGCCTTTGATCTGCAGTGGCTCAGTGTATACACTGGTCTGGAGTAATTACACTCCCTGTAATGACATTGGACTAATGATGATAAGTCCTTGTGCATGCATGCGAGCATCATTGTATACATCTATGTGTGTGTGAGCTGGCTGCAGTAAGCATTAAGAGCCGTATTTATGACAGCGGAGCTCTTGGCTGCCTGTCTGGTTTCTGCCTCGGCTTGTAAACGGCAGAGTGGGGAGGGGGGAGGGAAGGAAAAAGGAAACTCTTTTGGCTCAAATAGGTGATCATTTATTGGCTCATGCTGCATTTTACTACTTAAGAGTTTCCCTTTTTCACACAGGCACGCTTGGGTGCGCTCACACTCTTTACCCCTTTGGCATCGGGACACATTTCTTCCCTTCTCATCCTTTTTTCTCTCCAGGGGTGGTTAGGGCCAGATGTGCGTGTGTGTGTGTTTGTGTGTGTGCATGATAAGAGATGTGTTAGCTCCCTTCTCTTAAGAGCAGAGAGAGAGAGCAAGAATAGAGGAAAAATGAGAGGAACTCTGGTAAGTTTTCTTAGCATAAATGCCTGTTGGATTGAGGAGAGGGCGAAAAAAGCAGAGAGAGAGAGGGAAGGAGGGGGGGGTTATGTGTCACCCAACACAGGGACTATTTCCTCTGGAGGGAGGGAGGGAGGTAGGGAGAAGAAAAGTGGGTGAACGAGTGGCGAGCAAGAGAGACAGAGTGAGGTGTGTGCCTGTGTGAGCAGCAGTAAGGGGAGAAGCTATGGCAGCTGGCTCTCAGGACGAAGGGGAGAGCTTCTAAAAACAAACTCTCGACTAAATAGTGGTCGTGACGCGGCGCTGGAGGCCACATTCTTATAGCTGGACTATCGGCGCGGTCGGTGGGAGCGAAAAAACCCCCCGTCCAAATCACTCGAGAGCAGGTCAGGAGCCATGAAGTACAGACCTTTGGTAAGACACCCGACCTCACGTTCATCTTGCAGAAAAAGTCAGTCAGAATGTGGGCAAATCAGGGCACCTTTTGATGCTTTAGTCAAGAATTGCTCTACAGGTTTGCATTGAAGAGTGTGAAAGGTAAGGAGTTAGTTGGGGTTCACTTTTGGTCAGGCTATTGAAGTGGGGGATGGAGTTTATTGGAGTGGTAGTGAGAGTTTTTAGGAGCTTTCTAACGAGTACCTACAGTTGCATTCAAATTGTGTGATAACCTTGACAGCGTGATCTTGAACTTCAAGGACGCAGGTGAGAGAGAGGCACGTGAAAGCTAGAGCCGTAACAGCCTGTGTTGTGGCGGGGTTTGTTGCTCACCTGACATTACCTTTCTCATGCTTACCTCAACTGTTTTTAGTCATCACGCTCCTCCTTCATCTCAGCATCCTTCTTCACCCTCACTCTGTATTTGACATGTTGATGTCAGAGCCATTTGAATTTGAATCTGTTTGATATCCGAGAAGGAGTGTCCTCATCGCTGTGGGTGTGGGTGTGGGTGTGGGTGTGTGTGTGTGTGTGTGTGTTTGCGCCGCCCCAGGGCGAGGCAATCACATGGTGGTGTTGTGTGGCCGGGCAGCATTCTTTGGCATTCACCGGGAGTAACAGTGAAGCATGTTAATCAGAAAAGTGTGTGTTGTATCAGTGATGTATGAGTGTGTGTGTGTGTGTGTGTGTGTGTGTGTGTGTGTGTGTGTGTGTGTGTGTGTGTGTGTGTGTGTGTGTGTGTGTGTGTGTGTGTGTGTGTGACTTAAAACCTTCGTTTTGGTGCTGCACGTATTTTCTCTTACTGATGATAGAGTATGCTGGAACTCCTACAGTTAAACTTGTATAGAAGTATTAACCCTCACATTCTGGCACATGCATCCATAAGGATTTGATCAATTGTTACGAGCCTTCTCTGCTCCTACAACAGTGTGTGTGTGGAGGACTAGGGCTGCCCCCTCTTAGTGGATTTGTCGACTAATCGGTCGTTTTGGTCTCAGTAGACTAAGATTTTTTTAGTTGGGTAGTCATTTTGTGTGCTTTTTTCCCCCAAGAAACTGTTGAGCACATCTCTGGTAAACACAAGATTTAAAGTGGTGCTTTTGTGTGATCCTTTGTAGAGAAACACAGTTTTACAGATCTGTCGATTAAATCAACTAATCGATTAGTCGTCGAAATCGCGTGAGTGTTAGTCGACTAAGAATTTCTTTGGTTAAGGACAGCTCTATGTAGGACTATCAGATTTGTCAGGATGACACAATGCACTGAGAGATTCCTGACACAGTTGTCATTGCTGCCTGCAGGGCGTCTGACTTCAGTTCAATAGGTAGTTTATGTAGGGCTCGCCTCGCTCTCCTCAGGCTATCCACCCCAGTCACTTTCTAGGCTACGTCAGGTCTCAGTGGAGATGAAGTTTGATAAGTGAAAAGCTTTCGAATGGCTTGGTAAACTGGCTCATTGTATCTGGAATACAAACCTAATGACTTGAAAACCTCAAAGCTGTTTGTCCATGGAGTATCGTTGGGGTCGGGTAAGTTAGTGTTGCTAAAAACTTGCATCTGACTGACTAACTGACTCATAAATGTCTCATAAAATTGACAAATGTGTGATTTGAAGGTTCAAAGTAAAGGTAGTTGCTCAACTTAAAGTGACAGAGTAAAGGATTCATGTCAGCTTATAGTTGAGTTAATGCTAACTGGAGTTTCAGTGTTAACCAGCCTGCTCTACTACTTGGGCTGCCTGTCCACTATGGATGAATGAAATCTCTCTTATTATTCTAGCTGTGGCTCTTTTTGTGTACCTGTTCTAATATGAGAGGTTTTGAATCAGTAGTTTTAGATGTATTTTGTGCTTTTAAAATCAGCTTCTTTTTACTTTTGGTGGAGTTGATTTTGACACCGTATGGCAACATTTCACTTCTACACAAGGATATTTTTGTAAAAGTGACAAATATATTTGTTTTATTCATGGTTGTAATAAGTGACAAAATTGTGATACTTATTGGGGGCGGGTGGGTGAATCACCAGAAGTCCCACGATACAATATTATCACGATTTTAAACATTTTGCGTAGGGCTGTCAATCGATTAAAATATTTAATAGCAATTAATCGCACATTTTGTATCCGTTCAAAATGTACCTTAAAGGGAGATATGTCAATTATTTAATATTCTTATCAACATGGGAGTGGGCAAATATGCTGCTTCGTGCAAATGTATGTATATAGTTATTATTGGAAATAATAGTTTATATAATAAAAGATTGATTCTTGACGTCCGTGTATTGATACAATACTGACGCGAAAAATATTGCGATACTATGCCGTATCTAGGGATGCAACGATCCGACTTTTTTAGTTCCGATACCAACGCCGATACTTGGGCTTTGTGTATCGGCCGATACCGAGTACTGATCCGATATCAGTGTTTAATTAATAAGCTGCATGCCTCACTGTTTGGAAGTGACTAAGATCATTCTTTTATGTGTAAGGCAACATCAGGCTTAACTTAAACATTGCTCTCCTAACTTTGTAAAACAAATTGTAAGAAATAAATACGTAGATAAAAATTTACTGAATTATACACCAACAACTTGACAAGAAAACCTTAAAAATTAAAAGGAATTACAATTCAGGTGTGAACCTTTTTAATGCAGCAACTAATTGGTCAAAACTTAAATAGGAATTACAATTCCAGTACATAATGTATATTGTATACTGTATAAACATAGAAGTGATTATAATAGATCGGCCCCATTATCACTGATATCCGATCTAGCTATTTGAGTCAGTATCGGCCCGATATCCGATCCGGTATCGGTACCAGTGCATCCCTAGCTGT